>JAIUCT010000025.1:3375106-3396406 GCA_021307375.1 Tetraneura akinire
AAAATTTTGACAATGGATTTTTCTAATATTTTAGTATGATGTTAAGTAATATGTAAGTATACTTCAGTAAAATTTTCAGACTAAAATACCCAAAATTGACAATTTTATCACACATTATATACGTAAAAACGTGAATTTTACGAAATATTCAAAGTCCTATATTTTGTAGAAAAATTAATGTAACGGTTCCAAAATTTTACCACATATATATAGTAGCTATGTGAACATCCAAAAAAAATTTCAGGTCTCTATCTTAAAAATTGCCTGAGTTATCGTGAAATATAGAAATCGAATTCGTCGAAATTTCATTTTTCGCGAAAAATGCAGTTTTTTCGTCATTTTTTCGCCGTTTTTTCTACCGCATAGCGTCAATTTTGAGAAATTCAAAAAATGACCTAAGTAAAGTACCAACTACGTCCACTTTACTACCGGAAACATACCCTATTCGTGAAAATCGGAGCATTATTTCGGGTAGTATTTTTGTACACAGACATAAAAAACAAAAAATAATCACACATCATTGTAAAACCAATACATTCTTCGCTTCGCTCAGAATCTAAAATATTATGTTTCGTGTATTTTAAGAAAAATACTAATAATTTATGAAAATTATTAACTTAACTACCTAAATAAAATATAATATATTTTAATACTTAATATCCTTTAATACAAACAATTCTTTAAATTCTATATTTTCACAGTAAATGTACGAAAATTATCATAATTATTCTACCATCATTTATTACAATAAAAACTAAACCAAAAAAGACTTATTCTACCCTTTTTTTTGTTTAAATAATTTAAGCCTCAAGTATTGTTTTCGTTTTAGTGGCATAATAATAATTTAGATTTCATTCATAATTTTACTGTATATAATTCGATTATTTCACTATAAATATTATTATTCAATGAAAATTAATACCACCAGGTAAATTCTATAATTGTATTTATATATATTGTTTTAAGTGTTTTTTAACCGCAGGCTGTATAAATAAACAATACAATAAATCGCAATTTATAAATAGATAAATATAAAAATCTAGTTTTATTATCATTCAACAATAAATAAATATTAATCATTATACTTACGAGTATATTATACAACTTTAATATACGTATTAAATTAAATATGTATTTACTAAATTTCTTTACTTTTTAGTATTCATTACAATTATGTAGTTCAAAAAGTTGAAACCTGACCGTAAACTATTTAATATTCTTTATTACTAAACTTTTTTAATAATTATTATTTCTTATTTTAATAAATAATATCCCATTTTAAACCAAAGTGATTAGTTATTTTTTTTAATTTACTATTTTTTGTTATTAAAGATAACAGTCAAATTTGTTTAAAATATATAGAGTAAGAGTATAGTGATAGGCGTGCGCAGATTTCAAATTCAGAGGCAGCAGAAAATAAATTCGGCCCATTTTTTGAAGAAATCCAGCCCATAATTTCATTTATTTTATAGTTAATTTTAAGTATCACAATTATATTTAATCGTGTGTTGTTTAAAAAATATTTCATTGACTAAAACGAATTTTTTACAAATGTAATGTAATTTAGGTATGAAAATTTAATTTATTAATGATAAAATTTAATAATTAGCAGTCCAAAATAAGATATTCAAGGGCAGCATTTGCTGCATCTGCTGCCCCCGAGCGCACGCCTATGAGTATAGTTAAACATTAATTATAGTAAAATAACATCCAGATGATAGAATTTTAAATTTTTCTAAGAAGCATTTCTTATTTTTTATGAGTATTTTTATTAAAAAATATAACATTTTATATTATTCTGGTATGTATAAACGAGAATCAAATATACGAGTATAATAATTTAAACTTACTTTGAAATACATGATATAAATCAATATAGATATACTAAAACAAATTTATTTTATATTTATCTAAATGTATATTCATATATATATATATATAGAAATCAGGATACTGAATGGAATTTTATAATAAATACAACAGTTTAAATTATTTAAATACATAATAATTAATTAATAATATAATATATCATACTGTATCAGGCAATAAATCGAATTATTGTGTTCGAGTACATTCGGAATCTAATATTGAAAAAGTTCGAAGGGTTAATATGATCGAATAGAATCGAATCGATGTAAACTGTAAAGTTTAATATTTAAATCATATACATAAAGATTGTATCAATCATTTGTACGTTTATGCACGTTATCCTCAAAAATAATTACTTTAAATTTTGGGTGTAGGTAAAATGTATAAAACTTAAATACTCATATTATATGCTTTTATACGTTAGTTGAACAATTTAATAATTATTGGTACCCACTACCCACTCGAGTACGTACATTACTATTATTAGATGTATCTCGATACGTAAACGTTATCAATATAATTTATAAAGATACGTATTATAATAATACTTTAAACTATAACGTTATTTATATGAGTTTATTAATCCGCAGAAAAAAATATTTACTTCATGTACATGTACAAGGTGATAAAACAATTATCATTTCGACGATTTAAATTTAAATACGTATTATAAATTTTTATCATTTCATGTTATTATTATCAAGTTTAACGTTTTATACTTTTATCCGAATCATTCAATCACTAAAAATCTATTGCTATAATAAACATTTACGTGTAGTAATCTAATATCTGTATATTATTATCTATGCATAATGCATATATGTACAAGCGCAAAGTACCTATTATTAATTAAGCACTTGAGTGTATTCTTCTGCTAAAATTTCACCATTTGATATTATTTACAAATTCAAAAAAATTTAATCTAATCATAACATTCTACAGCAATACAATAATAATAATTTATAAACGTATAAAATATAATCTAAATATTGCATTTTCATTATACATTGAAGGTTGAGTTTTAAATTATTTGTTATTTGTTTATATTATGTATGATCAACAAAACCATCGTCCATATTAATTGGAATTGGCATAAACATATACATACACATATAGGTATCTTTAACTAATACAACCGCAGCCATCGATCAATACTTACAGTTTAACAGTTATGTTATAATGAATTCAACATTAATTATTAATATTTGCATTTTATAAAATATAATATATTACCATATTGTATATTTATGTATTGTATAACAATATGCATAATACCACATGTACTGTATGGTTGCTTCGATTAAATTTTTAAATTATCTTATTTATTATTAATATTAAATTCCAAGTACAATAGTCAATAATATAATATTATAATAATATCGTAGTACGAAAATAGTGAATAATAATAATAATAATAATAATAATAATAAACAATAATTTATATAGTAGTAAAATCATTATAATTATACGTTCATTATTATTATGATTTTTTCGATTCCAAATCCTATAAATGTTTATCATTGTTTTTCAAAGTAATCGATCTACGTCAACAAGAAAAAATCTGATACATTTCCGTCTATATATAGCATTACACATTTCTCTTCGTTCAGAATCTAAAACTATCAAAGATCACGTAATTTTCCATTATTATAAATTATTTGGAAACCGTTAATATACCATATTATACATATGTGTACAAGTACAAGTTATTAAATTGAATAGAGATATATAACTTTTAAATTCTTTAATTATTTTTAGGAGATAAAGTTCTGTTTGTTATAGTGATTCTTATCATTAACCTTGAAGTCATTAGTATATACTTCGTCGTTTCATATAATATACTATATGTAAACTTACATTTTTATGATACCATTTATAGATACCAAAACAAAGACGTTAAATAAGTTATTTAGTAATATCATCAAAACGTTCTGAAATTACATGATTTCTCGTATACAGGAATAAAAACAATAATAACTACTTAAGCTTATCCCGGTCGGCACACCTCAGTATATATTAAATTATAATTAATACTTAAAGAAAATAACAACTTTCTGGTTTCTTGTGATCAAATTGAATGGACTGTATTTTAATATAATATTATATAATATTAATTGAAAAATGTTTTATATTATAAATCTAGCTATGGGAAATGCGAGTACATTGAAAATCTACTGTTATACTGATATGACTACTACTGTTATAAGACCTAATATAAAATAAATTAAATGATATATTCGTACAGGTACGCGCGCGAATTTCTCATATTAGGTACACTGCGATATCGGTACAAGCCATATAATAAATAAATAAATTTTAAATAATATATGAAAACCTAATAATAACAATCGATTCATAAATCTGTGGTAGTATGATAGGTCAATTATGTTATCAGTGAAATTTTTGAATCGTATATATTATGGTGCTAAAACCATACATTTTCTAAGCTAGGAAAAAAATATGACATAATACATAATATTTTGATATGATGTTAAGTAAAATGTAAATATACTTCAGTAAAATTTTCAGACCTTAATGCCAAAAATTTCAAATTTTATCAAACATTATATACATAAAAACGAGAATTTTATGAAATATTCAAAGTCCTATGTTTTATAGATAAATTAACGTAACGGTTCCAAAATTTTACCACATAATATATATAATAGGTACAGTATATGAATACGCAATAACATTTTCAAGTCTCTAACTTCAAAATTGCCCGAGTTATCGTGAAATATTGAAATCGAATTCGTCAAAATTTCAGTTTTTGTGAAAAATGCCGTTTTTTCTTCATTTTTTCGTCGTTTTTCTACCGCTTAAGCTGCTTTCACACATAGCGGTTTTCGGCCGGTGGCGACCGCGGTTTTACGAGCAGTTTATTTTTCCCAATGTGAATAAACACAGGGAAAACTGAATTGCTCGTAAAACCGCTGCCGCCAGCGGCCGAAAACCGCTATGTGTGAAAGCAGCTTTAGGGTCAATTTTGAGAAATTCGAAAAATTACCTAAATAAAATACCAACTGCATACATTATTTCGGATAGTAAAAACGTCTTCATACTTAAAAATAAAATAAAAAAGACACACATCATTGTAAAACCAATACATTCTTCGTATTAATACGTTCTTCTATATTGAAAATTTTACCAAGTGCTAAATTATCGTGTTTATTTTTACATTTAAAACTTTGTAGAAAGTGTTTTGTATATATTGAAACCAGAAACCGTTAAATACAGGATCACATCTGAAGTAAGACTAACCCTTCTCAAGATATATATTTATATTTTATATAAAATAATATATTTGTATATCTGTATATTATTATAATATAATATTATATTGTTTAATATTTGATAATATTACAATAAAATGTATACGTGCTATATATTTATAAGTATAACATATAGACTCTTTTGGCGTTGTAATATCAAGGGAAATATAAAAACAAAATATTAAGAAATCGCTATAGAAATCGCTAGAAAAAGTTTTATAGTGAGTCCTCGATACTACCCTTATTACGATCCTTGACTAGTGCGTACGATTAATATCTTCCCTGACAAGCCGGCAGCAGTGGTGGTCGAAACACGAGAGATAATATAATATTTTATGTATTATAAAATATAAAATATAAACTCAAACGGAATACTCAAGCTACACCATTATTATAACTTATATTAGTATAACTGGCTTACTGTCGATTCGTTAAGTCAATTATAATATAATAATATATACTCGGGTTTCAGAAATTATCCATAAAAACGCTCTCCTCACCAATTTTTCTATTATATCATATTTTATAATAATAATTAGTAATCACACGCGACAGCACACGTCACATAGCAATAACATTCTAAATAAATCCGAATTATTTCAAATTCTCCTACAAAGTACAAATGTCAATTTTCACCGCAAATCCAGTTCTTCTGTCGTCATATTAGTTCGATGACTTTTTCGTCATTCGTTGATATCACAAAAATTCAGGTATTCGGAATAAATATTTTTTTTTTTTTTTTTAAATTAAATTCATAATTATAATATAAGTATTATAATAATTTGCTGTAAATTATTTTACTCGTATTGTAAGATAAAATTAAACAGAATTTTCGTTTCTTTATATAACAATATACAAAACATACCTTTGAGGTACTAACCTCAAATTCACCATAGGTTATAATATAACTTATAACTATAATATAGCTTCAATAGAAATTACTTCACAGTAAGATAAAATTTAAATTAATCATACACAATATACCATATACGAGAAAGAAATTAACAAAATAAATATAAATTTTATCTCTTGTGTGCCCAATGATAATAATATGTAACCACGGTGACTTGGATTTATTTATTTCGTTATTCCTAGTAATTTTGCTTTTTTCTTCCTTTCATCGCATATTTCCGTATATCCATACAAAATTTACAGTTTCCCTAATTATTATAATCACACATGATTTCGAAATCCGTGTTCATTCACGTTAACATTCTTAACTATAATATAAATTTATTACTATTAAAATTACGAGTATACTGTATACTCGTATAATATATTTTATCCTGAGTAATATTATTATTATAATATTATATTAATATTATTATTTATTACTATACTTGTATAGCAGCAAAAAGAGCATTCCGAAAAGGTAGATGAAAAAATATAATATATATATTATATATATATTTTTTTTAATCATAAATATATATTTAATAGATAATAATAATCAGTGTTTAAATTTAAATTACCTACGGGTATCGTCATCGCTGATAGACCAACTGCGTTTGTCGAAAGTAAATGTTTGACGGTACAGCGTGGTAATAATTTCATATTCGAGTCACGCATCTACTTAGTACCGCTTTATCAGTGAAATTGTGAATATAATATATATATATTATATATTTAAAGTAGAATGTTATTCTCAATATTTACATATTGTCTTAAAGAACTCGCAAAATGTAAAATTCATTTATTAAATTATTCATAATATTCTAGTTTTCTTCACTATGGTTTATATAGGTACCTACTACCTATAGACATTTTAATCTTAAGACGGAATTACTATATTATTATTACAAACAACAGACTGTTTAAGTGGTTTTTTAATGACATAAATAATGACGTCTTTTAAATTTTAATTACGGTGGTATTAGTTAATGCATTCATCTCTCTGTAAATGATTTCTGTTGTCATTAAAGTTGATTTTTTTTATACATAATGTGGATTATACATTTTAGAAGAATATTGTTTAATAACTATACATAATATAATATAATATTATACTCGCTATAAAAAAAAAAATAATTTTATTTTAATTTCTTATTACTATCTATACTTTTTACGTTTTTTTTTTTTTTTTTTTAATAACATTTTTTTTATTTTTCAGCGCCTTATGACATACGAAACATAAACGATGCTGTGTTTTCCAATCCACTAGGAACAAAACATTGTAAAGTTTCTGGAGTGTTTTATAAACATAGTCAAAAGGTACCATAATATTATATTATTTTATTAATATATACTTATGTTAAATATACGTAGGTACATAAACTATAACTTTAAAATTATTATACTACGAATTACATGACTACGTATGTATCGTACTCGCAATATTGCGCATATACAGAATGATCCTATCTCCTATGGTATGACTACTTGAAATAGTACCTATAACTAAATTGTACATGTAAATATATCAAATAAACCTATACATATAACCGATTCCAATTACCAATTGTTTTATATGTCTATAATTATTACTGTCATTACAGTGATAAATTGATAACATATGAAGTTTAAAATCGTCATAATTGTTGTGGGCTTCTACATTATAGTCTTTAAACTTTATTGTAACCAATCGATAATTATCTTATTATTATAATTTTTAATGCAATATGATCACACCAAAACCAAAGAAAATATACTATTACACGAATACTACAATTACACTATTTTATTCTATATGTATATAATACATATTATAATAATTAATATCGAATCAAAAAAATGTTAAATCATCATAACCCACAACTAAAATGATGGAAAATACGCCATTATTTTAAATATTGGAGAAAACACGTTTCGAAAGTGTGTATGTAATTCCTATATTTCCTATAACATTATTATAACATGAAATTCTAATCATTCTGTGTATAGTTAAAATAAGTATAAACTAAAATATATATTTTAAAATTAAAATTTTATTGTTACCTATTATATATATTTTAATTTTATATATTATATTATCAACACGTCAATGAATAGTTATAATAATATCATATAAAGACCATTTATATAACGTCTAACCTGTTGAAGCATCACCGCCAAACAAACTCACGTATAATTAATAAATTAATAATCATATTTGTCTGTATCCCTTCCACACCAGTGTCCCTTCCCTTGCTTTTTAAATAAATATTTGTCTGTATCCCTTCCACACCAGTATCCCTTCCCTTGCTTTTTAAATAAATATTTGCCTGCAAGAACACAACTTACACATATTTATATGCCTATAAACGTTTTTACATTAAAAAATGTTTTCATTTCACATGAATATTGAACTTATAATATATACCTACCCATCTAACCTATTATGTTTTTAGTTTGAAAAATTGACATTATCTCTTTCCCCTTCATAATTTATTATTATAATTAATTATTATGAAATGCGTCTATTAAGTGTAGTAGATATATAAAGAAACATTAATCCAATAAATTATATGATATAATTATTTTAAGTAATAATTAAACAATATAGATAAGTAGATTTTTTTTTAACGCAGATACTGTTCACCGACCATTGTAAGGCGTGCGTTTGCATTGATGGCCAAATATTTTGCTATTGGCAATGCGATAAAACAGCACCGGAAACATTGGGCGAAGATATCGAAAATGAACTTCAATTTACACCAACAACAAACAGTAATATTATTCAAAAGATTATAATAATACACATAGAATAAAAAATTTATAACGCATTTTTCATTCAAATTCATTTTCATTGCATTAGTATAAAAAATAGTCAACTCATTTTTATATATAATAATATAAACATAATAACTAATAAATATTTTTCTACCTCATTCGATTAAATCTTATGAATATTATACATATTATATTATTTAATTATGAATCATCAGAAACAGAATTGTGAAATTCTGTCGTCTTCATTTTAGTCGCCATCTCGTATCCATTCTTATCGCTTGGCGCTAATTCTTCTCCCTTGCATTCTTTCTCTGTAGACTTCTCACACTTCTTGTTAGGTGAGGAATAGTCAAAAGAGGAGAGGTATGAATAGAGAACAATACGGTCATGAGAGAAAGAAAGGCATTCAAAAACAACATAATGAAAATCGCAGTCTGCAGACCTGCAGAGAAAGAATGCAAGGGAGAAGAATTAGCGCCAAGCGATAAGAATGGATACGAAGATGGTGACTAAAATGAAGACGACAGAATTTCACAATTATGTTTCTGATGATTCATAATTAAATAATATATAAAAGAAGTTTCTTCTCAATTCTAGCTCTACAAATATTATCAATCTTATAATTAATTTCATTTTTAACGCTGGCTTCTTAATTTAATGCTAGATATGTTGTTATATCGTCGCCCGGCAGCTTGTAGCTAAAACTCACCAACTAGAAATTACTTGTTTTTCTGATTTTACCGTTACTTAGTGTAAAATTTCGAGCTCTACAAATTCTAAAAAGTCATAAAAATTCGATTTCATATAAAATAACACCTTTTTCCCGCTATTTTAAAAATTAACTATTAGTGGAATGCAAATTTATTATATTGTAGGTATTTTGTTTTCGTATATTATTTTTATTTTAGTTTTGTGTTTTATTATTAGGATTATTTTTAATTTTGAGCTGCAATATTATATAATAAAGGCTGTAAAAAAAAATTAATAAGAAATTAAAAATTATGAATCTTATTATAATTATATATTATAATTTGATATTCATATATTATTATAGTTCGCAGTATAGTGGATGCATAATATAAAAGGTTAAAGTTCAGTTTTTAAGTAGATACAAGATTGCAGATTTTCCGTATGGTAATTTTATAAATTATACAAGAAAAATATGATAATATTTTTTCGTAGCACATATTTTAATAATTATAAACATTAAAAGAATTTAAAGTTAAAAAACCTTTCATACAAGATACAACATACTGCAACAATGATGATAATTTTTATTTAATTATTAACATCCAAAACGTAAAAAGGCAACGTATAACACTGTATTTGTATACAGTGAAAATAACTTTTAAAATTAATACCAGGACTTGTATACTAGTATAAATATAAATTACAATTTATTTAAATAAATTATAAACATTGTCGGTTTTCATCACATATCACATACAAAACACTTTAACAATATAAATAACAGTAAAAAAAATATTATAATAATTAATAATTATAGTAACTATAATGAATATAATAAATCATAAATTGCACTAAGTAGGTAAATATCTAAATAATAATTTATTGAAAGTAATTTGTGTTATTATTATTTTTTTCTTTTATTAAAATAATAAACGCGTGTATCTGACGCGTCATAGGAATCGCACCTTTAATCGGATTTTAATTTCAACACTCTCTGAAATAGAAATTCTTAAATTAATATTCATGTTTGTATTGAATAAGATGACACTATTTTATTCTTTTCATACATCTGTTGCAGTTAAGGAGATTAATATACTATATTTATTTTAAATACATATTAAAATTCCGATAAAAATATAAATAAATGTTTGTTGGTACCAGTTTATAATGCAGGGGCGGGCCAAACGCTCGTGGCAAACGATTTCAAAATCCATTATGTTAGAATAATTTATATTTAGGCTACACGCACGAAAATTAATCATAATGGTAATTGGTTGTTCTTGTTAATAACATTGTCAATAAATTTTACTTAACATTATTATTTAAATAATATTTTGGAAGTATGTTTCTTATAATAATAATAAAAAATGTTATGGAAGTCGATCCTAAAAGATGAAATATATTTTTAGTAGATCCTGCAAAAAAAAAGTTTGGCAGCCATAGGCGCAACTAGAGGGTGCTGGGAGTGCTTCAGCACCCCAAAAATTATTTTAGCACCCCCAAAAAGTTTAATACACTTTATTGGCGTATTTGTTAATACATTATAAATATAATTATTAGGGACTTTAGCATCACCCCCAAAATTTTTAACCTAGTTGCGCCTATGTTGGCAGCCCTTCGTTTATAGCATACTATATAATTAAAAAAGAAAATTGTTTTATTTAATTTAAAATAGGTATGAAATGTATACATATTTTTAATTATTATCTACCATTTTTTGGACAGAGTTCAAAACCAAAATAATATTTTTGGACGAAAATCACCAAAATTGTATTACCTATTTTAATTTTACGATAATAGTTTATAATCATTTGTACCTATATATATTTTAAATATAATTTTTCAGTAATTTCGAGTACTTTCGAAATGGAAACAAGTTCAAAAATCCCAATCGCATCATCGTATTCGATTAAGCCATTAAAAAAATTGCAGACGACCACGACGACACCCAACGACACAATAACCGAAGCTTCTTGTCTTGTAATGGGTAAAAAAATTATTAATATTATATATGTAATTATAAAAACGTTGAAATGCAACATCAAAGTTAAAAAGTTAAAACTATAAATCATAAAATAATTAGGAGTCGGAGTTTTACTCATTCAAAAATCATGAATTGTGCACTTGAAAATATGCGTTTATTTAACAAACTTAAGCCGAATATAATATAATAAAACTATAAAAGCAATAATTCAATTAGAAGGGTTTTTCTCTCAACTTATAACATATGGACTCCAAATTTTTTTTTAAATCGCACTTTATATGATGAAATATAAAAACAAGGGAAGGGATACAGGTGTGCAATCATAGTGTTTAATTTTAATTATAATTTGAATGCAATGACAAACCATTTCATTCGAAAAAACGATTCTGAGCGAAGTTCCGTCATATAATGCCGTTCTTTCGTCATTTTTTTTCATAACATTTTCGATGTACTAAAAATATCAAATTTAAACAGCTATAAAAAAAATTGAGACTAGGGATTTTTATGTAAATAAAAAAAATACTTCAGTAAAATTATCAGACCTTGATGCCAAAAATTGCCAATTTTATCAAACATTATATACGTAAAAAGGAGAATTTTACGAAAAAAATATTTATTAAATATTTATTTACGATGGAAATTTCTGTTTATATAGATGGTTGATTTTGATTGGTTGCTATTAGTTACAATAATATTATTTTGGTTGCTATTAGTAACAATAATAATATTATTACTTTGGTTGCTATTAGTAACAATAATATTTATATTATCACTATGGTTACTATTATAAACAAATTTATCCGATGAATCAAATTCGTCGAAGGAAAAATGTCCTTTTTTCGTTATTTTTTCGTCCTTTTTCTGTGTGACATGAGGTCAATTTTGGGAAATTCGAAAAATGACCTTTATAAAGTACAAACTACATCCAATTTGCAATCGAAAACATACAACATTCGTGAAAATCGGAGCATTATTTCGGGTAGTAAAAGTGTCTTCATACTTAAAAAAAAAAAAACAAAAAAAAAAAAGAAGACCTACATCATTGTAAACCCAATACATTCTTCGCTTCGCTCAGAATCTAATATCTACCTAATGATAAATAATTATATATTTACATTTGTGAAAACGATTTTGAGCGAAGTTCATCAGATAATATATGTATTGATTAAAATTTTTACATTCATATTATACAGTCTCTACGTTCAATATAAATGCCCAAAACCCCTAAATGAATCGCTTAAGTACTCAAACATGACAGTACTTCGCTTAGAACGCTGAGAATCGTTTTTCCAATGTAATGAATTATCATTGTATTTAAATTTTAATCAACATTCAACCCTATCCTCTTTAGACTTGTATCCCTTCCACAGCAATATCAGCTATTCATTTTATCAACAGCTGAAAAAATAATAGTCAATATAATATTCACAATTATTTGGAACTAAGTTAAGTTATATGTATTTGAGCTTTAATTAAATTTCATAATTTTTTGTCAATTTTATTTAACATTATTGTAAAATATTGAAATATATAAGATAATCCATATATTATACTTGTATTGTATAAATACTTTAAATATCGATTTTACTTAAATTTTAACTTTAAACAGCTATAAAAGAAAATTGACACTTGGAATTTTTCTAATATTTTGGTTCATGTTAAGTAATATATGAGTATACTTTAGTAAAATTTTCAGATCTTAAAACCCAAAATTGCCAATTTTATCAAATATTATATTATACATAAAAATGAGAATTTTAGGTAATATTCAAAGTTCTAAATTTTATAAAAATATTAATTTAATGATTTCAAAATTATATCACACATTTATATATAGTACAAAGAATATAATATATACCTAATAAAATTTTCAATTCTATAAGTTCATTATTTCCTGAATTATCGTGAAATATTGAAATCAATTTCGTCAAAATTTAAGTTTTCTTGAAAATGTCGGGTTTCCATCATTTTTTAGTAGATCTTCCTAACGCATTGGGTCATTTTTGAGAAATTCAAAAAACTACCTAAGTAAAGTATCAACTACATCCTCTTTCCAACCGGAAACATATACTATTCGTAAAAATCGGAGCAGAAAATAGGATAGAAAAAGTGTTTACAGTCATAAAAAATAAAGACACACATCATTGTAAAACCAATACATTTTTCGCTTCACTCAAAATTTAAAATATTAATATTAGTATGATATATATGTAATATATATGTACACGGACGTAAATAGGGGTGGCTTAGGAAGGTTTAGCCCTCTCTGAACCATCTTGAGCCCTTCCTAAGATTTTTACTATATGCTACATTTTAATATATAGAGTGGCTGGACGATTGCCCTCTCCAAATTACATTTAAAGGAAAATAATTATAAAAATGGGAACGCGTGAAATCTGACGCATTTTGGTTGAAATACGATTTACCTACTTCTCTCGTGTGTACGAGTATAGATAAAATTGTATGTTTATGTTTGGTACAAGGCGATTAGCCCTCCCTCTTTTTTTGTTCTTGAAACCATTTGGGCTCAAGCCCTATGCATTTTAGGACCCTATTTACGTCCATGTATATGTATAATATATATAACATAATATTATATATAATATATTATACTCGTATATATATACCTATATCTATATGTATTTAATTTTTAATTATGAATTTGGTTTTAAATTAATATCAAAGAACAAATAAGTACTTACAGCGATTTTTATTTATTTATTATTTTTTTCATAAAAATATATTCATTTAAAGAAATTAAATTTGAAGTGCAAAAAATTAACTTAAATTCAAATGTTTACATTGCTTTTTTGACATAAATATTTTTATTTTTTTGACGTATAATTTTACACTTTTAAGTAACAGCAAAAATAAAAAATACAAAACAAGACTTATATGCCTTTAGCAAATACGATATTCACAATATTTGAACTAAAACCAATTAATGTATCTTAGGTACATCTAAGTTATGTACCTATTTAAATATTCAACTATTATATTATACTTCTATTTAAAAAAAAAAAATCATATTTCCAACCACGTTCTCGTGGAGTATACTAGTATTCTGTTCTTACGAGCAGGCATTTACATAGGCATTCATTGATCGAATAAATAATAATAATATAAGTAAATACACGATGCATTCAAATCCGAGCCTTAAATACATAATTATATAATGTTATACTTACGATTTATAATAACGCAACATGAAATTTGTGATAGGAGTCAGATATAAACCAGGAAACGCTTTGCCGAAAGACGCGGGATCCTGTGTGGAATGTCTGTGTGGCCAAAACTCAAAGGTCGAGTGCACCCCAAAGGGTTGCATAGAATTTAATACGTTTGGCGTCTACGAAACTTCACCCGAACCAGAATTCTACGGGAACAATAATGGCCAACAGAACAACGAAAATTTTAATTTAGATATGTTTGCTGTCAACGTTGTTTAAATTTTAAATAACAATAACAATTTTCAATTATTATTTACACATTTACAATTGAACGAAATTAATTTTTATTTACACTAGGTATACTAAAAAATGAATTCATTATTACAATAATTAATTATAATAAACCCTAAAAACAATAGGTATTATTTATAATATTCAACTAGTTGATTATTACTATTAATTAAGTCACTTATGAACTTATATAGGTAATATACAGACATACAGTTGATAATCAATTACAAATAGGTAATGATTTTTTTACAATTATATATTATTATAACGAAAAAAATAAATTAAAATAATTTTCTTAATTTAAAATGAGGGCAATCGCCAATACAAAAATAAAACCAATAAACAAGCCTGAGTAAAAAATTTAAATCTCGTGTGCAATTTCATTGTTCAAAACAAATGTAAATTTAAAAAGACTTTGTTTATTAATTTAATTAATATTATTGCAATTTTTCTTCTTGGCTTAATAAATACCTGTATATCCACCAATTCGTGAATACTTAATATATAATACGTGTATTTAATATTAATATCCAGTGACTTTATTAACTAGGTACTAAATTTCAAATATTATAAATATAATATAATATAATACAACTGGAAACTACGAATAATATTCTCTAAACATACCTATACGCTATACCTACTTTTTTTATTTGAATTTATGTATAAAAATTATTTTGTTAAAATCAAAAAAATAATTTATTACATGTTAAGAATAATATAATAACAAAAATAATTCCATACAAAATACAAATATCGATAACCAAATAAATTGTTAGTTATAACCTTATAACATATTATATTTGCAATATAATATATTAATATATGAAAAACGAACAATTACAAAATAAAATACATAATAATAATATCATAACAAAATACATAACTTTTTTAAATACCTATGTATATATATATATTTTATTTTTTGCGTAAATTTTCATATTGATTTAAAAAATGGTGTACCTACTTACAAGTAGGTATATTTTAGTATTACCTATACCTTTATAATTAATGAAATATTTAAATCATGGGTTCTCAACCTTTTGAGGTCCACGCCCCTTTCAAACTATTTTATGAGTTCACGCCTCCCCCCCTCACTACTATAAGATTGATGTATGCATAATATTTATAAACTATACATTAATGTTGGTTATTGGATTAATATGAATACAACTTCAATGACGTTTTTTTAATATTAAATGAATTTATTTGCACAAAAAAAAAATATTCATTTTCACGCCCCCCCTGAAATTTTGTCACGCCTCCCTAGGGGGGCGCGCCCCCCAGGTTGAGAACCCGTGATTTAAATAATCTACTTAAAAATAATGAAAATAGAAATTACCTAAATATTTTTTATCATTCATTGATAAGTATAATATAAATTACACAAATGAAAAAATCTAATTTCTAAAATGTTCGATTTCTTGTTATTATCCATTTATACATGGTAAACAAATCTTTTTAACCTACAGTTTTCTATTTTGAATTAACAATATTAAATGTAAACCTAATCTATGTTTCTTTCTTTCTTTAAAAAAAAAATGTTTTATTTAGATTAAATGAAGTTTATACTTAGATACAAATTTGTTTTTTATAATATATAATATATACCTATATATATATATATATATATTTATATATAGATACATAAACTATACAAAACGCAAATATCTCCTATTGTAGTGCATATAATAATTGTATGTGACTTATTTCTATATTTCAAAAATATTATTTTGTTTGTTAAACTTTTTCATCAATTTATGATTCTTGTGAAACACAATTATAAACTTATCGCCAATAAATTATTATTTTGAAAATATTATACATTTAAATACGAAAATCATATTATTTGTATGTCTAAATATCAAATATGTACCTATAATAAATTAATTTTATAAAACATATCTAACTAAATATCATAAAACATAAGGAATAAAAAAGTAAGGTACATATTATTAGAATTATTAATATCCTACTTCCACAAAAAAGGAAATATAAATGTATTAGTTATACAAATAAAAATTAATATTTCATTATTTATATTTATATTAATATTATTATTATCCAATGGTAATGGATTAATGGAAAATGGTAATATTGTCTTTAATTGATTAATATTTTAAATTAAGATGAACTATGGTTTATGCGATTATTATTATTATATCAAATTAATTGTTATTAGTATAAATCAATAAATATTTTACAATAATAAATAATTGATAAAAATAAAATAATAATTAATGAATATCTTTCTGTATTTATTTATTTATTTATTTTTTTTTTATGTATTACCTACAATAACACACAATTTTTGTATATTTAATATACCTATAACTAATATACCTATACGCCTAACCTATACGGCACTTAAAAATATAAAAAAGGAAGGGATACAAGTGTAAAGAGGATAGTATTAAATTTTGATTACAATTTGAATGCAATGATTAATAAAAGCATTCGTGAAAACGATTTTGAGCGAAGTTCATCAGATAATATATGAACAATTATAATTTTTACAAGTATCAGTCTCTACGTTCAATATAAATAATTAATCATAAAACCCCTAAATGAGTCACCGTCACCTAAATACCCAAATCTGACAGTACTTCGCTCAGAATCGTTTTTCAAATATAACGATTTATCATTGCATTCAAATTTTAATTAAAATTCAATAATATCCTTTTTACACCTGTATTTCTTCCACACCAGTATACCTTCCCTTGTTTTTGTGTACTTTAAACAGCTATAAAAAAAAAAAAAAAAAATCGTGAATATAATAATTCACAATTAATTGGAACTGGGTTAAGTAAAATTAGCTGAATTAAGTGTAATTAGTATTTAAGCTTTAAAACAATTTTGTCAATTTTATATTTAGCATTATTGTAAAACATTGAAATATAATAAGAAGAATCCATATAAATACTTTAAATATTGATTTTACTGAAATTTCAAATTAAAACATCTATAAAAAAATTGATTATTAGAGATTTTCCTAATATTTTACAAATACCTTATGATATATTATATCAGTATGATTCAATAAAATTTATTGGTTTTTCTATTAATTTTTATTGTAAAAGTATTGAAAAATAATAAGAAGAATATTCGTATGATTCTAAGATTTTTGTTTTAACTAAAAATACCAACTTTAAACAGCCTAAAAAAAATGAGACTTGGTATTTTTCTAATATTTTGATATAATGTTAAGTAATATATAAGTATACTTCAGTAGAATTTTCAGACCTTAAAACCCAAAACTGCCAATTTTATCAAACATTATATACGTAAAAACGAGAAATTTACGAAATATTCGAAGTCCTATATTTAGTAAAAAAATTTAAAAACGGTTCCAAAATTTTACCACATATATATAATAGCTATGTGAACACCCAAAAAAATTTTCAAGTCTCTAACTTAAAAATTGCCTGAGTTATCGTGAAATATTGAAATTGAATTGGTTGAAATTACAGTTTTCGTGAGAAATGCCGTTTTTTCGTCATTTCTTGGTCGTTTTTTCGTTGTTTTGTCGATTGCATATGATCAATTTTGAAAAATTCGAAAAATGACTTAAATAAAGTACCAACTACATCCACTTTCCAACCGGAAACATATCCTTTTCGTGAAAATTGGCGCATTATTTCGAGTAGTAAAAGTGTCTTCGACATAAAAACAAAAAATAAAAAAGATACACATCATTGTAAAACCAATACATTTTTCGCTTCGCTAAAAATCTAAAATAAGAGATACAGCTGTGGAAAAAATAACGATGGTAGAAGAATATAATGTTGTATTATATTATTTGAATTATAATCCATATTTAAGGATTAGTCATTACATATTCCCATTGGAAAAGTAAGCGAAACTTAGTCAGATATACTAATAATAAATTATTATTTAATATTTTTATACATTTAATAAAATATAACCTTTATTAAAATTCAAAAATCAAAGTAATGGTCACAACATTTTATTTCTCAATAAAATAATTATATAATTTCCTATAGCATATAATATATCATTAGTTATCAGTGTTATCACTTTATCAGTAAAGAAGTAAAATCAAGATTGTTAAAGTTATATTTTATGAATTTTTCAATTTTTCCTTAATTTTAGTTTCTATAATCATATAAGAAAAGTATTACAGAAAAAAAATGACCTAAATTATAAAGTTACAACTATAGATGACATTACTGATTTCATGTCCTATATCCCAACATTATTTAATATTTCTGACCAAAAAATAGTGTCTTTCTACATTTCTACATAAAAATAATAAAAAATAAAATAAAGAAATCACATATACCATTGTACCATTGTATCTCGTATAACCAATAATACAAATATATTTTTCGTTATTTAAATATAATAATAATTAAGTCTCAATAATTACTAATTAGGCTAGAATTAAAAAGACCGTGAACTGTGTCTCCTGCAGAGCCCATGATGATCCTTATTTTTAAGGACTAACAATAAAAATGAAAATGTCACCAATAGTTTTAATCTAAAATCATAAATTTATAATTATATAATAAAATATATACTATTGTATGATATCATCATGCCCACGTGGCCATATATAATAATTGTATAAACATAATATAGTTGACGCCACACGCCAATATTAGTTATGTTTTTAGCCGCAAAATTGCCTACAGCGCATGCGTATGGTACTTTATTGTATCCTCAATGTATACACACTCCTGTTTTTCAATAAACAGCGTATACTATTACTATACGTATTAGCATAAAATGTGATAAAAACCAAATGTATCGGCATCAAATAATTGGCTTGTGATTCCATCTATAAGCTTAACTATAAGTGTATGATCTTAAATAATATATTTATATTATTTATAATAAATTTAATATTATAAAATTATTATAATAATATATCAATATTATTTACATATATTTTTAGCTCCAGGACCCAAAATGATCGTAATCCCGGCCTACCTATAATATAATATGAACTATTTCAAGTAAATTTCATAAAATATAAAACTATAATTAACGCCAAACGCTTATATTAGATAAACAAAATAAGAATTCTAAATCTATAATTACCCTTAAATTTTTAAAGTACCTATAGATTAATTTATTATATATTTAGGTATATTTATATAGAAAGAAATTTCTTCCGAAATTCCATCGCATCATTATTTATATAGACCATTTAATTTTTTTTTTAAATTAGTTCAAAACTTAGAAGTTGGAAATAGAAGAATATAGTGACCTAATAGACTAGACTATTACTTACACTAAAATTGAACTATTATTTTATATTAGCAAATTTTATTTCTAATATAAAATATATATAAATATAATATATAAATATATTTTGTATATTACGATTAAGAAGAAACAAACTGTTATACAACAAATTACATCTTTAAAAATACAAAATGCTATATAATAGAGCTGCAAACTATATAATAGGTTAGTTACTAACCTATTAGTTAGTAGGTATTTGAAATTTTGAATATACGTCATTCGTGTAATGTTCAATCATCATGACACAAAAGAGTGTAAAAAATAAATTAATAAGTTAATAATTAATAAATAAGTTCGTTGTCAATCAAAACGTGTGTAAAACGTAAAATTTAATATCTATTGAGAAAATTAATTAAAACGCTGGCAAGAAAAAATTCAAAGAATTGATTTTATGCCAACGTCTATAAAAATAATTAATTCGTTTTATATTTTATATAGGTAGTTCAAATAATACAACTTTAATATAATTTTAATCCAATTTTTAAATTCTAAGCGAAGCGAAGAATGTATTGCTTTTATGGTATGTTTACACTCGTGTGCTTTTTCGTGCATTAGATGCATGCGTCATAGCGCACTACGAGTTGCACAAAAAAGCTTGCAATAACGCATGCCCTTTCGAGTTGAACGGCAACATTTTCGTGACGCACGCTTAAACGCAAGGAATTCCGCGCTCAGTGGGAATCCGTTCAACACGCCGTGCAACTTGCTATTATTATTATTAATATTATATATTATTATCAATATTATATATTATTATTTATATTATTATTATATCATACAACATAGTCGATATGACAATATGAATGGCTTGGAAACTTTAAACAGGTACATTAAAGAGGAAAACGAATTTCCAGTTGCTAAATATCTTAGAGTGTAAACATACCATAATGAGAATTAACGAACCATGCGGTTATATACAGGGTGATTTTTTTATCATGATCCAGCGAATAACTTTAAAAATATAAGTAGTTTTTAAAATTTTTTTTTTTTAATTATTACTACACATTTTGATCTATATTTTTTCATAGTTATAATATTTGTACCCTCATCCCTTATATGATAAAACAATATCAACTTTTAATTTTCAAATGGCAACATATGTTTT
>JAIUCT010000025.1:3401406-3417904 GCA_021307375.1 Tetraneura akinire
TTTTATAGCCGTTTTAAGTTGATATTTTTAGGAAAACGAAAATTTTAGAATCCATACATATAAATAAATATTCTGAAAACACTTTTACTACCCGAAATAATGCTTCGATTTTCACGAATAGAGAGTTTCAGATGTAAAAGTGGATGTAGATGGTACTTTATTTAGGTCATTTTTCGAATTTCTCAAAATTGACTATAAGCGGTAGAAAAAACTTCGAAAAAATGACGAAAAAACGGCATTTTTCACGAAAAATGAAATTTTGACGAATTCAATTTCTATATTTCACGATAACTCGGGCAATTTTTAAGTTAGAGACTTGAAAATTTTTTTGGGTGTTCACATAGCTATTATATATATGTGGTAAAATTTGGGAACCGTTTTTTAAATTTTTTTACTAAATATAGGACTTCGAATATTTCGTAAATTTATCGTTTTTACGTATATAATGTTTGATAAAATTGGTAATTTTTGGTATTAGGGTCTGAAAATTTTACTGAAGTATACTTACATATTACTTAACATCATACTAAAATATTAGAAAAATCCCTAATCTCAATTTTTTTTTATAGCTGTTTTAAATTGATATTTTTAGTTCAAACGAAAATTATAATCTGACTGAACTTCGCTCAGAATAGTTTTTTCGAATGCAATGGTTTATCATTGCATTCAAATTCTAAGTAAAATTAAACGCTATGATCCGCACACCTGTATCCTGTGCGGCAGGAGTATCAGCTCATCTTTTTTCTACATTACATACTGATTAGATAATTTCATTTCGCAAAAAATAAAAATAAAAATATGTACGCCCTCATTTTTCATATACGCATACGCGGTACGTCAAACGTACATGAGCGACTAAAATCTAAATACAGGAATGCACCGTTCATCGTGCGCGTGAGTGTAAAGTCTAACAAAAATACGAGCGTGTCGGGCTAAAACTTACGTAACTATAGGACCAATTAGAAGTACGTATGTATTTCTAAATTTTATCAGATTTGTGTTAATCACATATATCGCTTATCAGAAAAAAAAAATCAAAAAATTTAAAAGACGCATTTTTGAACATGATGTTTTTCAAAAAACCGATATAGTATTCCTAACCTATAGTATTTCTTCCACACCAGGATACCTACCTTTACGTTGTAATACTTTAAACAGCTAAGAAAAAAAATTCACAATTATTTGGAACTTATAGTTGTAAAATGTATTTAAGCTTCAATAAAATTTTCAAAACTTTCAATATTTTATTTAACATTATTGTAAAATATTGAAATATAATAAGAAGAATTCATATAAATACTTTAAATACCTATTGATTTAACTGAAATTTCAACTTTAAACACCTATAAAAAAATTAAGACCTGAGATTTCCTTAATATTTTGGGAATACGTCAAGATATAGGTATATCAGTATACTTCAATAAAATTTTCCAAATTTTTTGGCTTTCCTATTAATTTTTATTGTAAATGTATTGAGAAATAAGAAGAATATTCGTATGGATTCCAAGATGTTCGTTTAAACTAAAAATATCAACTTTAAGCAGCTATAAAAAAAAGAATTGAAACTTGGGATTTTTCTAATATTTTGATATAATGTTAAGTAAAATGTAAATATACTTCGGTAAAATTTTCAGATCTTGATGCCAAAAATTTCCAATTTTATCAAACATTATATACCTACATAAAAACGAGAATTTTATGAAATATTCAAAGTCCTATGCTCCTATGTTTTGTAGATAAATTAACGTAACGGTTCCAAAATTTTACCACATATATATCTATGTGAATACTCCCCAATAACATTTTCAAGTCTCTAACTTCAAAATTTCCTGAGTTATCTTAAAAAATTGAAATCGAATTCGTCGAAATTTCAGTTTTGGTGAAAAATGCCGTTTTTTGTTAATTTTTTCTATCGCATAGGATCAATTTTGAGAAATTCGAAAAATGACCTAAATAAAGTACCAACTACATCCACTTACCACTTTACAACCGGAAACATATGCTATTCGTGAAAATCAGAGCATTCTTTCAGGTAGTAACTGTGTCTACAGACAAAAAAAAAAAGAAACAAAAAAGACATATGATTGTAAAACCAATACATTTCTCGCTTCGCTCAAAATCTAAATTAATTCGGTTGCACCAAATAATATATTTGCAATTTGCCAATAATATAGGTGTAGTCAATAGTTAAGAACCTTTGTTCTTAATATGTACAGAAAATAAAAATAAAAAATAAATTTTATCCGACAAATATGAGTGATCACAAACAATTAACGAATATTTATAATTTAAATTCAATATAATATATTTGTATGCATTATTGTGACTTTTATCTACACTTTAGATTCTGAAAGGTACAAAGAATGTATTTCTGTTTAAAATTGTTATATATTTTTTTATGTAATTAAAGCACAATTTGTGATATCAAATATGTGTATAAATATAGAATATAGATTACCACGAGGTTATGGTGTAAATTCGGAAAAATATATAAATATAATTGATATTTTATATTTAGATTATTTTTCGAATTTCTTAATAACTTTCTAGAATTATTGAAAAATGACAGAAACATGGTATATTTGTGGAAACTATAATTTTCAGGATTTTGATTTTCTTATTTTGGAATAACTTAAAAAATATAAATCATATAGAGATTTGAAAATTGTAATATTTTAACTTTTACATAGATTGACATCAGGGCCGTACCTAGAGAAGGTTCAACCCCAAAAGCCCCCCCCCCAGGTACGGCCTTGATTGACATATACCTACGTGATAAAATTTTTATACTATTACGTTAAAACGTTTTAAATCAAAATAATATAGAATTTTGAAAATATCCAAACATTTTATTTTTATCTTAATAATATTTAATAAAATTATTTCAATTTTGAGTATTTAAAAAGTTAATAGAAGTACAAGAATAATATGATTTACTATTACATTATATTATTGCTTTTTGTAAATTGCTACAAGTTCTATTTTCTTTCTTTTTTATTCTTTTTAATAA
The DNA here is from genome assembly GCA_021307375.1 of Tetraneura akinire. Classification (NCBI taxonomy): domain Eukaryota; kingdom Metazoa; phylum Arthropoda; class Insecta; order Hemiptera; family Aphididae; genus Tetraneura; species Tetraneura akinire. The sequence continues at coordinate 3,404,417 of JAIUCT010000025.1, forward strand.
TGTATTCATTTAAAAAAAAAAAATTGTAACATTAAAAAAAGAAAAATATGATATTTATAACGGATTATTAATATATTATTAACTAATAATACATAAAAATTTTGATTTTAAAAACGCTAATCTGATAATTTAATATATGTCTTATGACACTCACCCATACTTGGATCATAATATTAATATATTATAGGTGAAGGTGGAGCCATAGAAACCAATTATTTAACTTTTGGTCAAAAATTTTGCTATAGTACATACGTTATTTTTATTGCAAGATGTGAGTGTTAAAGATTTAATGTGTATGCTCTGTAAAAAAATTTGTCAATTTGATTAACAATATACTATATAGAGAATTTCGTCGTCAACTACCTACATTATATTGATTTTATAGATATGATTCCATCCATTTTCCATAGTATATTATGATCTATGACCTATGTTATCGTAATATACATGTAAAATATTTAGAAAATCAATACGTAATAGGTACTTTTATAGTTTTATTCACACAACCATCAATATTTATGACTTTATGACATTACAATAATGTGTGATTTTTGTTTTCAGAAAAATGAAAAAAATTTATGACTCAGGAATAAATAAATAGATTCGAATTCCATAAATTATGTATCTAATTTGATTTCTCAAATGTTAATTATAATAGAATATTAGAAAATTATGCTTTCGACGTATTCATTCTATTGAATTTATAAAAATATATTTTTGTATCAAACGAAACATTTTTATCCAAGTTATTATAGTTTATGATCCATCAAACTCTTATCAGTTTTCATTATACGAACGGGAACTTCAAAATTCCCGGGCAAATTATTTACTTAGAAAAACAACATTGCATATCAATTTCAAGTGATTATTTATTTTAATTTTCATAATAAATAATTGAATTTAATTAAATATTCCAAGTAACAAGAAAAAGAAATAAGAATCCATATAGGTATTTTAATATTTATATAATAAAACCTATAGAAATGCAAAAATTTATTTGTGTATTTTATATGCCATTTTAAATTGTAATTAATATGTCCACTATACAGTATAGTGAAATTGCAATGTTATTACTTATAATAAAACAAAATAGGTATTAGTTAAACCTAAATCATTACATATTTATTATTTACATTACTATTTAGTTCTTAGTTGTATACCCGTATATTGGCAATTGGCATTTGCCTAATAGACTAATACCAGCTACCTAGTACCATTGATTATAGATAGTATAGATAGGCCACTGTATAGAAAAATATGTTACGATTAATATTAATTCAAAAATTACACACAGATAGCGTATTATGTAATAATCAGAAATTATTTTAATATAAAAATATTGCTAATCTATTTTTGGAAAACTGTCGACAACAAATCAATAATCCATTACCCATGCACAATAAGAAATGACGTATTTTTAAGTTTTATATTAATCATTCATAATAATAATTATAGTAAGGGAAACGAATAGGCGGAGTCTGACCGCCGCCGTCGACTACGTTTCTAAAATGTTGAACACTGAAGACTGAACAGAGTATTATAATAAACTGTTTATGAACAGAATACAATATTAACAATCATATACTTACCATAATAAACTATATGCCGTATATTATTATTTATTAGTGTATATTCTATATTGTATAGTGTATACTGTATGTATATTGTCATTTTGCAATTTATATTGCATTTATTTATATTTAGTATTTTTCATAGAAACAATTCAATACTCTTTCATATCTGGCAAACCATGTACAGGGTGTTTCTGAAATGAATGAGGAGGCTAATATAGGCGTATTCCATTAAATTCCATAACTTTTAATTAATAAATATTAAAATTGTGTTGTATGTACTACAGTGTACATAGTGAGTCACATTGAACATATTTTATGAAATAAAATAGATTTTAAAATAAATTGAACTTGATATTGATAATTATGCAATGTAAAAATTATTCTAATTAATCAAGCGTGTTAAATAAAAACTAATAAATTACACAAACATTTTTCTTACGAATTTCTCATACAAATTGATGTATCACACCATTATTTTGATTCTGACGACACATGAGCGTCAAAACTGCGCGATAACCCCCAAAAATGATTTTATATCTCGATTCGTATGAGAATTTTGCAAGAAATATTATATGAATATTTATTTTTACATTTAAAATAATGTTTTAAAGATATATCGATAAAACCCAGATTTTGCAGATAGACAAAAATATCCTCATTTGGCTCATCCTACTGAATACCCCTGTATTAGTCTCCTCATTAATTTCAGAAACACCCTACAGCCTACGGAACATCAACATCAATAAAATACAGGAAAGACAAAACAATAATTTATTAATATATTATTGTTCTATTTTAGTACAATGGAACATAAAAAAAAAACAATTAAAAAACAATTTAAATAATAGTAAAATTAATACAAAAAGTTTCATTCAAAATACACCATTTTCTTCCCAAAATTCAAAAGCTTTAGTCACGATGCAAAACTTCATAAACGTAGAAAACCTTGGTCTACAGCTGAGAAAAAATTAGCTTTTTCCATATATTATAAATCACCATCAACCTAATGTTACATGCGTAAAAATAATATTATTTTACCTGGTGAAAGAACCGTTCGTCGTTGGTTGAATTCAATTGATTATTCTCCAGGATTTTCAAATGAATATATGGCGCAAATTAAAATTAAAATTTCAACAATGACATACCAACAAAAAAAATGTGTCATACTATTAGATGAAGTAGCATTGATGAAATGTTTAGAATTCAATAAAGTTCTTGATTTAGTTGAAGGATTTAAGATCTAGGATCATTTGGCCATTCACCAGAACTATCTAAATATGCTTTAGTAATTATGATTAAAGGATTATATCAACATTGGAAGTTACCACTTTGCTATTTTCTTAGTGGATCTGGAATTAAAGGTACTTAATTAGTGAATATAATGACAGAGTGTGTGAAAAAAATTTTGGAAATGGGATTATTACCAACGGCAATAGTTTGTGACCAAGGTACACAAAATCAAAAAGGAGGTACTGAATCAAATCCAACAATTAAATTATATAATCAAGAAATTAATCTTATTTATGATGTTCCTCATTTGCTGAAAAGTGTTCGAAATAAATTCTTAAATGGTGATATAAAAATTAATAATAAAATAATTTCATTTAATGATGTAAAAGTTGCTTACAATATTGACATGGAAAGTAAAACAGTGCGAGCAATGCCCAAGATTTCTAGTATTCATCTTTATCCTAATGCCTGGCAAAAAATGACTGTAAAACTTGCCACACAGGTATTTAGTAAATCAGTTTCTGCAGCAATTAATACATGTATAGGTACACAAGAACTAAAATCAGACACAGCAAAAGACACTGCTGATTTCATATTACAAATGAATGATACATTTACAATATATACATGATAATGTTAAATTGTTTATTTTATTTAAATTTTTTTTGGTAACCTATTCTAAATATTTTAATACTAATATATATGATGTATATCGCATATGTGCAAATAATTAATAATTTATAATATTTATATTATCTAAAACTTACACTGTACTTTGTAATTCCATGGACATTAATGCCTTTAATTCCATGTAGTATAATATACTGCCTTTTCATGCTACACTGAAAAAATAAACCTACTTAAAACTGACAAAAAATAGAATAGATATATTTTAATAGAGATGCACCATGCACATATATACAGTACCTAGTAATATTAAAACATTTTTTTCTAGTACTCATGACTGAACAAAATAGAGTATGCTCTATTTTTGTTAGTCAAAACAAAATGTTTTTTGCATTTATTGAATTCAATTAGTATAATAATCATTACCTATAAGATGCAGCAAGTAAACATGAAACGTTAAATATATATTTTTTTAATATAATTTATATTTATGTGTACAATACATATTGATAAGATTTTATGCTATATCAAATATCAATAATCCACCAAAAATATTCAAATATTAGAATTCGAATATAGCGCTAACAGTGTCATTATCCAATACTACATTAAGATGCTAGCGCCGTATAACGGCGTTATCCATTTAGAGCATTACATATTTTTCTATACAGTGGCCTATCTATACTATCTATAATCAATGCTAGTACCTACCGAATTGTCCGAATTACAGAATGCCTAATATAATATTAATATAATAGTTTTATACATTGAAACCTCTTTGATGGAAATATGGAATAACGATAAAACTACACATATACAGTCCTTGACGAACCCATTGCGCGCGCTATTCTTTGTTGTCGGCGTGCACGCATCGGGGATAACGCTATCACAGTGTTGCCAACGCTGAATGCTTCCTGGATCGTTGTCGCGTTGTGAAGGGCACCGTGGTGGTGTCTATGGTAGAAGGGGCATACAGCGATCGGGCCCGACCGATTATGATAGCCTCCCCCCACTACTGACCGAGCAGGACCGCCATTTGCGTTTACAGAGATTAATAATCGTCCGTGTGTGATAGCGTCATTTTGTAATTCGTGCGTGTAGCTGTGTCTTACTACTACTCCTAAAGCAGAAGTGTTAATAATTTACCGTCCGCGCATAGTGATCGTTTTCATTTCACATATTAAAAAATAATAGTGGACAAAAAATTTAATTAAATAAAAAATAACTAAACAATGAATTCGATTATGTAGTGACGCTCGGATCGGTTATCCATATACGTGTGAAAGCAGCATAGGTTATTATTGTAGTAACCGCAAATCAAAATTATCAATTATGGACACGAGTAATAATGACAACGATGAAACGACCATCAAACAGCCGCCACCACCGCCGCCGTTAATGAGCGAAATGGATGTCTATCAAATATGCCGTCTTTGTCTGAATACACTAAACGCCGACGAAGGCGAATCTGTATTCAACAATCAAGTGCCTTCTCTGCCAGAGAAAATCTACCGTGTATTCGGGGTAAATAGTATTTGTATATTGTTTATGGCGGTTTTGTTAACAGGAAGAAAATATTGTTAACAGATAATACGGGAAAATACGAAAACGTGATAATGCGTCCGGCGGCGGCGACCGATAATGGCGTTGCGCGGTTTTATCATCGCCCCGCGACTTTTTATATTATTATCTATCTATTCTATCTATCTTTCCTCTCTCTTACTCATTCCAAACATTCGTTTTTTTAATAATATTACAAAACGTTAAGTGCGTAACGTGCTATTAATTATTATTATCGTAACTTCTCAACCGCCGAAAACTTGACACTCGTATCTCGGTCGGCCGCCCGTTTTGTATAACAAATATTATTGATAATGGCGACCGCTGTCTGATAGGCCATTGTTTGGCATCTCGTAATCACATTTACAGTTTACACACACGCACACACGTTCATTGGTGTACGCATGCGTATGTGCTGTGTGATTGTAATGTCGATTCTATTACACATTTATACCACCTTTTTATTAACACCCGCCTCCGCTGTTATAATATATTATTATCGTATATTCCCCATGTTTATATTACGTTAGGCCCCGTTGATAATAGAATATTTCCGCCAAAAAGTAAGACAATTGACATTTTCTAATGACTTATTTTTTTTTTGCCCGTCGTCATCCTTTTATCACATTACACAATGTCATAAATTTATATACCTGCAATGTATTTTTTACTTTACTTTCGTTCGTTCATAGCTCCTCGCGTATCCACAATCCGTACATATCTCTCCCCCACTCCAATTAAACAGGTTTTATTTTTAGACGCCCCAATATATTCTCATAAGTCCCTTGATTTTATTATTTTATCATTTAGAGTTTTAGACCTTTCATTGACTGTCCTTTTATAATACACAAGTTTAGTATTTTCCCTAAATTTCAACGTTTTTATTCTTTAATTTTATTATATCCAAGAAAAATCACGAATTATTTATTACGTGTACCTATGTATCGAAAATATCTACTTACATAAATATTGATACAAACGTAATATAATAAAATAAAAATTAGGTACCTATATGTGTACCTATTGAATTTTAATTTATTTTAACAAATGTCAAGTGAATTTTTATTTAGCCAAAGTATTACCATGAGTATTACTTATACAACTATACTATATACCTTGTGTATACGAGGTCTGTTCAAAAAGTACCAAGACAAATATTATTACGGCTAATCTAGGCACAATAACGTTTTAAATTATAGATAGATATATTCTCCATGTGTTAGTGAATATTTTAAACAAAACTCCAAGTTGCTATCTTATTTCACTTTAAATTAACACATGGTTAAATCATGTCAGTTTGTTTTGTTGGGCATTTTCGACATATCCGAAGTTAACAAACAACGTGTGTGCATCAAGTTTGGTAGCAACCCCTCTCATTTGTAAATTTTCTGTTAAAAATTTCATGATATGACCCAATTCAGATTTCCGCTTCATTAGCCCACTCAAGAACGGTTAATTTGCGGTCATTTCTCATTTTTTCTCAAATTTTCGACACATCGTTTCTGGATGTCGATGGTCTTCCAGAACGTGGATCATCTTCTGTTGACTTCAGACTTTTTTTGAAACGTTTAAACTATTCAAAGGTTTTTAAACAACTTAATGAATCATCCCCGAAAGCTGTTTTAATCATTTCATATGTTTCCGTCGAATTTTTATCGAGTTTCAAACAAAACTTAATGCACACAAGTTTGTTAACTTCGGACATGTTGAAAACGCCCAACAAAACAAACTGTCATGATTTAACCATGTGTTAATTTAAAGTGAAATAAGATATCAACTTGGAGTTTTGTTTAAAATATTCACTAAAGATTAGCCGTAATAATATTTGTCTTGGTACTTTTTGAACAGACCTCGTATATATACTATCTGTATAATTACTAATCTACAGAATTTAAATGATACCTAAAAAATATAAACTAAAAATATGTTAAAAATTTTAAGTTTCTTAGTTTCATAATCCATACAGTATTATTTATACAACACTAATAAAAATTTATTTATAATCAAATTTAATCATAAATTATCAATATCCTTATTTTATTTCTTTCATACATAAACAATAGTACAATTTTGTTATGTACAAGATTTACTATCACAAACTATATTTATTGTGAACCTCTTCTATTTATGGTAATAGATACTTCTTAAGTGCTACACAGTTTTCTAGTAATTGCTTGTCTGTATAATGTTATGACTTATAATTTTATACTTAACATTTCATTTATTTATAAAAATTAATAATCTACCTGAATAATTATATGAAACCTTTTATGTTATTAAAGTTCAATCATAAAGATTGATTTTTATTTTTGATATTAAATATTGTAAATAGGAAAACGCTTATTTATACAGAATTTTTACTTTAGGTACAAATTACCGATGCTAAACATTTGCCAAATAAACTTTGCTCAAAATGTATGCAAAATACTGAACAATGTTACAGCCATAGAGAAACTTATAAACGACAAGAACGTATCTTATATGATATGATTAAAAAGCCAGCAGTTGTAAGAATACTTTTAAAGTACCTTTTAAGATATTTAATAAATTAAATAATTGTTTAATTTTATGTTTAAGGAGGAAGCAAAGAATTCTCCAAATTCTGAATATGTGTACAGTCCAGCAGATTCAAATCATTCATCATCATCGGGTGTTTCATCTGACCCTCGTTATATTAAAACTAATAATTCTGCTAATAATAATCTGAATAATAGTTCTACTTCTCCACCATATGAAACTAATGCATCTTTAGCTTCCCATGGTAAGTATTTAAATATACACTTGTAATAGAGTGTAATATACACTTGTAATAGAGTGTATGCATATAATATGTATACATAAAACACATTTATTCATATATAGTTGAAGTTATTCAAGGGTGTGATGAAATGGCAGCAGAAGTGACAATAGCTCATGATTCTGAAGAAACTGTTTCAGGAGATGACACAATTTGTACTGATAACAATGCTGAATATGGAACATATAATGATGATGAAAATATTATTGTAGTTAAAACTGAACCAGATGAAGATTATGAAGAAGAATAGTAAGTTATAAACTCAATAAATATTACATTATAATAATTGTATACTCAACTGAACTAATATTTTTAATTAATAGTTACAACGGTACATATAGTGTTAAAAATGAGGAAGTCGCTGAAAGTTATGATCAACCAGATGGTCCCAAAGTCATCGCTAGTGTTCAGTTCCCAATTGTCAATGGTACACTTATTAATGGCACTCACAAAATTAGCCCAAAGCAATTTTCTCTAGTAAATTGTATTCCAACTTCTTGGGTAAGATTGGTAAATTTTATAAAATCAAATCATGCATATATTATAATATTTTATTAAAAATCCAAATCACAAAATTAATGCAATATAAATCATATATGTATTTCTACAACAATTTATCTTCAGCTGGTGCCAAGCAGAGTGCTTTAAAATATTATAAAAATAATGAAAAGTTTAATTTTATTTCACTATTATTTAAAAAAATATTGTATGTATTTTTATTAGGCTTCTAGTTCAAACAAAGATCGCCGTAAACAAAGTTGTCCAACTAGGGCATTGGAATTAAGTGGTTTCCGAACACAAGTAGCTGGTGATGATACTAATTCATCAGATGAAGGAAATGTTACTAATTGGACAACAAAAAAAATTCGATCGAATTCACCTGCTGTTATAGTGAAACCTGCATATGCATGGCCAAACTTACAAGCCAGTGGCCAAACTCTAATATTTCAAACAAAAGTTAGTATTTAAAATTGTATAAAAATATTTAAATTCTAAAGTGTTTTTATTTTAGAATCCTGATGGTACAACATCTGAGTTGCGTCCTCAAGTGATGCAAGTTGGTGAATGGGCTAATAATCAAGGTCAATCAAATGCACCTACTGATCCTTCAGACCGAATGGGAATGCTATTATTTGCAGCTACTCATATACAAGAACTATCCACTGAAAGTGATGATGGTCATTCTCCTGGCACACCTAAAGGTGCTACTGTGGTCCGTGGGAAATTAGTATCATCTGATCAAAAACGTAAAATCTATCAGACACAAGCCACAATAAGACGGTATTCAGATGGTCATCAAGTACAACAACAAGTTAAAGACATTAATGCTTCACCAAACATACCCAGAAAACGCACTGTGAGTTTTAATAAATAAATATATATATATATATATTTAATTTATATTTTTATTCAGGCAAGAGAATCATCAGTTCAAAGAATGTGCAGTAATTGTGGAACAACATGTTCAACAATATGGCGACGATTAAATGAAGATCCAGTCTGCAATGCTTGTGGATTGTACTATAAACTTCATGGAAAAATTAGACCACCAACCATGAGACGTGATACAATACATACCAGACAACGTAGAAAACGATCAGACAACGGTTAGCATTCCCGTCTATTTAAATAAGCTAAAAAAAAAAACAAATTAAATATATATTCTTCTAAATTTATTAGCCTATTATTACATAACTGTTTTTAAATTAATTTCGGACGTCTCCTTTTTGTTTTTAACTAACACCCTTCTAGTTACTTTTATTATTCACATTGTGTAGTAATTATAGCTATGTGCCAAATAATTGTATTTTTTTTCTTTTTTTTTCTTTTTTTTTTTTGGTACACTAATATATTTATGCAATCGCAGCACATTAAAAACTAAAATTAAGCGGTGGTCAGGACAATTACAAGATTTTTACGCTTATTTCAGGTAAGAATGTTATTGTGGTATAGTTGATGACATTAAGTTAAATTTCTTGTTTATTATTTTATTATATACATATAAATATTATATGTATATATAATATACAGCTTGTAATATGCTTAGACTTAATTTTTTTTTTTTTTAATTAGATTATTATTTAATTAATATACTCACTTTTATATTACTAACTTTCACAATAAATAAAATATATACATAAGTGCTTTATTTTTGTTAGCATGACCATAATAATTTTGTAATTAATTACATATTATAATCCATTTGTGTAAAAATCAAATATGTTTGAAATTAGTTTAGATTTAAGTATTTTTAAAATTAGTTGTTAAAAATGATATTAATATTATGGGATATTAAATATAAAAATAAAATTAGTTTCTAATAAACTTAACTTATTTTAAAACATTGTAGAATATAATGAAATTGAAATTTTTAATTATCCATTGTTTATCTTATACAAATGTTTAACACTAATTGCTATTAATTTGGTATAGGTTATTAATAATTATTTTTAAACTAGATTATTATTATAAATAATAATAAAGATTAATTTTTTTTTCTGTATATATTTAATTAAACAATATTTATTGTGAACTAAAATGATAATATTATAACATTAATGTAAGAGTACAAAATTATATATTATTTATGAACATCTCATATTTCATACATATTATATTGAATTATTGAAGAGGCTATCTTGCATAATATATTTAATTTGTGTTTTGGAGATTGTTCATTCCAACTATTGCTGTTACAACTTTTTTGATTTAATAAACAATTAATATAATTTTCTGGTGGAATTGTAATATTTGCTTCTTTAATTTTTAATATTAGTTAAATGGTGGTTGTTATCTGCTTAATAAATTGAACTAGTACATAATATATGTATAAACCTGTTTGTAGTTTTTTCATTTCTATTTATTCTTATTTGTAATACTAAATTCTGATGGCATCTAAATATATGTATTTACATTAAGAAAACAACATTTTATTGTAACTATTATTCTTATTATTGTAATAAACATTTATTTTACTATTTAAAACTATAAGCAAAAGGAAGTATATTGTTTGAAATTCAAATACCCACTTACAGCTCATTGTGGAGTCGTCCGAATATTCATCAGAAGCGTTAAAATTACTCTTAACAGTTTATTCTTGTGTAGGTATGGACATAAGCATGAATAAGAAAAAAATCAAAATTAAAAAACCAGAAGAAGAAAATAAGATAGAATTAGAAGTAGAAGAAGAGTATGAAATTGATCAACCACCATCACCTAATTCAGCAGCTGTACAAACTATAATTGAAGAACCAGTCCCAGATGAAACACCACTAAATCTCGTCAATAAATAATTATGCCTAATACGCAAGGTTCGTCATATTCCTCGTTTATATATGTATTTTTTCCTAATAATATGTATTGTGTAGTTTTAAATTGAGTTTAAGTAATGAATCAATATCCGGTTTTTCATAATACAGTTATCACATAATTATTTTTATGTATGCTTAATATTAATTTTTAAATGAAAGACCATTTAAAATATTTTTAATAAATTTATATTCCATTTTGTAGGTAAATTAATAACCAATACAATAGGTTTTGTATAATAATATGCACGTATATATCACTGCTATTGTGTAGAATTAATTTGGTAAATTGTAACTTTATGTATAAATTGTATTTTTTATATATTATCTTTGAAAATTAATTTCAATGTACCCTGCGATAATATATTGGCTTTTGTCATGCAAGTACAAAAGCATAATACATGAACTCACTAATTATAAATAATTACATATGTTATGTACATTTCCTTGCAATCATCTACAAAAGTCTACCTCTATTATACGCATTATAATTTTAACTCTCTACTTATTCTTTTGATATAAATTTAATTTTAATTGTACATACTATAACTATGGATACAAATTTTAAATTAATGTTATAATATATATATTAAAATATATATATATATTGATATTTTTACAGATTTTCTATTAACTTTAACTTGTATGTATAAAAAAAAAGTTAATGTTTACATTGTAAATAAAATAAACTTAATTAGAATATTTTAATTCAAAGGGTAATCACATTAATTTAAAAATAAATAATATATAATTATGTTCGGATTAAATTTTAAATTAAAATATTTAGATTTCGAGCTTATATTAATGTCAATAATTTATTTATGTTCAATTTTTGAGATCTATATGTTAATCTATTTTTTAGAATTTTAAGGCATTACTGAAAATATTAGTATTCATCTAATGAAAGATAAATTATTCATTAATTACAATTTTGTATATATTTATATTTATTGTTTTATTACAATATGATCATAAAATTAATTTTTTAGTTTATTTTGAATAGATTAAGTATCAGAATTAAAATTAACCATATACAGAAAATGCTTACTGAGAACTAACTTTATTTTCTTTAATACATAATGGCAACTAAGTTTAAATTATATATAATGTACACTATAATTTTGTGATTTGTGAAATGTAACATGTAATGTTTATAATAAGTTTTGCATTATTATACCAATGATATTTAAATTAAAAGACAATGCCATCATAATTAATATATTAATAATTACATAATTTAAATACATTTCTAAACGCAAAAAACTTAATTAAAATTTTTTTTTATGAATTCCTTAATATATTGTAGGAAAATAATTTCTTCTTGGTTTTACAATGAATATTTTTTAATTAATGCTATATTTACATTTTTATTACTTTATATTGTGAATTCAATCAATACACATTTAATTTTTTGATATTTATTTTAAGATGCATTTATATTAGGTCTGTTGAACTTAGTGATGCTTCCTGATATTAAAATCATACACTATTAAAAATATATACATACATAAGTAATCTATTAAAATTATTAATACTCTAGAGAGGTTAGTATATGTTTTTATTGTAGCATTTATTTAGTTAAGAATTATAACATTTTGAACCATCTATAATAAATTGTAATTATCAAATAATAAACATTTTAAATATTATTTTATTAATTGAAATGTATTTTTTTCACATTGAACTAATTAATCTATAATTATTTCCTATCCTAATAAATTTTATATCCAAATCACAAATAATATATAAACTTCTTAATATTATAACAATTATTAATTTAATGATATATTTATTATTAATTAATTAATATTGGTTTCTGAAGAATACAATAATTGCAAATTATAATTAGTAATTATATGAATACATATTACATCTAATTTTTATATAAATTAGCATATCAAAATGAATTTATTATCATATGCATCTACAGCATTTTGGTATTTTCATGTACATTTCCCAACTTAAATTTAATGTTATTTTTAATTAAATAATATTTCTTATAAATTAGTTTCTATGTACAATAAGTAATTTATGATAAATAGCTGAGTATAATTGTAATTTTATAAATTAAAAATTAACTTAATACAAATTTCTTTTCCATTCTGGTCTTAACTTCAAATCTTTCTTAACAACATCAAGCCATCTTGGTCTTTTCTGAAATATTTAATTTGCCATAATCATCTTTATAAGGAAACCATCTGCTCTCCATGCATGACCAGCCTATAGAAGTCTTGAACTTACAAATTGTACTATATCCTCTTTTGTGTACAGATTCTTCAGTTGTCAGTTCTTTATTTTATCTTAACTATCATTGCCATTGAAAATGGCTATATATATATTTTTTTAAATTTTCCTCTCAAATATTACAAATTGATTGTAATCTTTTTTTTTT
>JAIUCT010000025.1:3418304-3431084 GCA_021307375.1 Tetraneura akinire
CGTATATTTTCTAGAGTGTGATCACCTTATCTTCTCTACATCGTGGTACAGTGGAAAAATATAACGTTACTGGTAGTACTGGTACACTGCAGGTGTGACACACCGCTTCATTTGATAACGATATTTGAAATTTTGAACCATTTTAGATTTAGTACTTGAATGATATTATGCAAATATATTTACAACATAATCAATCACTTTTTTTTTTACAAACAAATTATTTCGTATTATTTTAATGAATGTTTTGTAAGTATAAAAAAGTTAATACAATCATTTGTTAATCCTTTATTTTATCATAAGATTTTTCAAATTTAGTTTTTAGTACATGACAAAATATATTATATATAAAATTACAAAATTTAAATAAATTAATTTACAAATTAATAATTTTATATAAAATATATTATATTTTGTCATGTTTTTAATTATATAACATTAAAACCTGTAAATAATAGTAGAAGATATAACGTAGAACTAAATTAAAAAATAAAATAAAAATATCATTTTTTATCTAAAAATAACGCAAGATAAAACTCCAGTTATACCACAAATTATATGAATATATAAATTTTCATATAATTTGTGGTTATACTGTATTATTCAGATACAAAAAGAATATTTTAACCTTTGAAAACAAAATTAAATGCAAAACAAAATTAAATTTTAAATAAAAAATTAATATACATTCATAAAATAGTATAATATAATCTTAGTAATCTAAATTAAAAAAAATAATAATAAAAATATTTTTAATAACAAAAAAAGTTACGTTAATGGTACAGTGCGGTGTGACATATCGCTGAACATTTTATATCAGCTATAAAACAAGTTATGATAATGAATATAACTTCAAAAATCTATTTTATTATATAAATAAATTATACCTCCATACAGGGATATACTGTTACTCCAAAATGTATTATCAATATTATAATAGATATGAATGATAAAAAAAATGCAGCGGTGCAGGGCCGTATTTAGAGCAGGGCAAGAGGGCGTGGGCCAGGGGCGCAAATTAATGAAATCAAAAAAGTTAAAATAACTATTTATCATTTTAAAAAATGTATTCGAATTAAAAAATTTATAAAAATAATGTACATATTATATAGGTAGGTACATTTTATAAATACTGCCGCACAGAATACAGGTGTGCAAATCATAGCGTTTAATTTTAATTATAATTTGAATGCAATGATAAACCATTGTATTCGAAAAACGATTCTGAGCGAAGTTCAGTCAATTATAATTTTCGTTTGAACTAAAAATATCAACAAAAAACAGCTATAAAAAAAAAAAATTGAGATTATGGATTTTTCCAATATTTTAGTATGATGTTAAGTAATATGTAAGTATACTTCAGTAAAATTTTCAGCCCATAATACCTAAAATTGCCAATTTTATCACACATTATATACGTAAAAACGTGAATTTTACGAAATATTCAATGTCCTATATTTTAGATAAAAATTAATGTAACGGTTCCAAAATTTTACCACATATATATAGTAGCTATGTGAACACCCAAAAAATTTTCAAGTTTCTATCTTTAAAATTGCCCGAGTTATTGTGAAATATTGAAATCGAATTCGTCGAAATTTTATTTTTCGCGAAAAATGCCGTTTTTTCGTCATTTTTTCGTCGTTTTTTCTACCGCTTAGGGTCAATTTTGAGAAATTCGAAAAATGACCTAAATAAAGTACCAACTACATCCACTTTGCTACCGGAAACATAACCTATTCGTGAAAATCGGAGCATTATTTCGGGTTGAAATTTTGTTAACAGACATAAAAAAAAAAAAATCACACATCATTGTAAAAACAATACATTCTTCGCTTCGCTCAGAATCTAAAATACATATACATACAAAAATGTCTATACCTATAGGTAGTTTTAATTTAATTTTTTCCCAATTAGTAATTATTTGTATTCAGTAAAGGTGGTTTTTCATAACAATTCAAGGTATATTTATAGATTAACTTTCCTACACGATAATACGTAATACATGTATGCATGCGTATTATCGATCTCGACATCTCGTACTCATTTTGCACATGAGTTTCCGGTTATTCACATAAACAAAATTTTATAATTTATAATAACTTCTGTTGAAAATTGATTTTTGTGCATAATTATTAGTTTTTCCTCATTAACGAGTCAGAATTTCAGCCGTCTTCAGGTAATAAATTTAAATTAATAATTAACATTAACATTTTATTTTCTTAATTAATGTACACATTTATAGATTTGCAAATTTTATAGTTGAATACAAATAAATGCAATTATCAATGGATATTACTGTTATATACTATGGTACTATTCTATAAAAAAGTTTTTGTAGGGGCGCATTTTTGATGATTCGCCAGGGGCGCCATAAAACCTAAATACGGCCCTGCAGCGGTGTGTCACACCGCACTGTAAAGGTGCCTACACACGTTCAGTCTTCAGTTCAAACTTAGCTGAAGGTAAGTGTGTTCAGGTAAGTTTGAGCTCATGATTCACTACACACTACTCGTATTGTAGTTCAGTTAGTTGGTCTTATAGATATCTGTACCAGCGCCCGATTTCATTGTTGCGACTACTTTTTTATACTCCTTGCGGAAACAACTGCGTAATGAATTAATTTTTTTTTCCACGTCTTGTCTGTTCAAATTTGGGTATATTTCTTTTAGTTTAACAAGTAAAACATCATATGCATCCTTTTTTTATTTTTGTCACTGTAATCTGATGACTTTACTTTCCATAAACATGGATTTTTTCGATAAAGATCAATAAATTCGTTCAGAATTTTTTGTGGCCAATTTCGAGAGTCCATATTATTATTATTATTATTATTATTATAATTTAAAAATACTAATGATAAACGATAAACACTTAAAACACAAACTTTAATAATATTAATAATAATAGTATTGATATACAATGAATATGATGAAAGTTTCAATATATAATATAATATAAGCTATAATACGAGTATATTATTGCATATACATATGCATGTGGTCGTTCATGCCAATTCAAAAAATCAAGAACGACCTGATCAGTTCATGCCGCGCCTAGGACTGAACGAGCCTTCAGTTTTTGCATACACACGTTACGACTTGCCTGAACGGCCAGACCTGTTCAGTGAAGTTTGAAACAAAAACTGAACGTGTGTAGGCACCTTAACAATTACGAGTTAATATACAAGATGAATATGTATAATTAAATAATAATAAAAAAATTTTGTGGTTTAAAATGTCCAAAACACAATATTCTTAGACTATTCACAATATTTTAATAGTATAATATTATAATAAATTAATAACGTATAATTTGGATTTAATTTAATTTAATTTGGATTCTTGTAAAGTTGTAATACAGAACGTCTAAGCTACGAAAATAGTTTAGTTGCTATGTCGTGCCTATATAGTATATACGTTATCACGTGCAACGACTGATCTACTTTGTAACATGTAGTTGACGGGGCCTAATCAATATTGCCATATGGTATATGGATATGTGTCCCGGAGCGCTGCTCGACGGGTTGGTGTGGTACTGTGGTGTGATGGTCATGGTAGTATATGGGGAATATGGATGGTGATGAAGGTGATGAAATAACTAATGAATAATGATGTAGTTACAACAAAATATATATAGCATATATTTTATTGATACGTGTGACCTCACTTACACATTGAATAAAAGTATAGTTAAGAACAAAGTACATAATATATGCGAACACGCATAAAACAAGAATAAATCACAATGAACAAAAATAGTAAAATACAGTGTTATGGTGCGTACGAAAAATAATGTTACTCGTTGAAGTATCGGTAAAAGACAGACTGTCAGACTCAGTCCGGTTCGCCGGTCGCAGCCGATCCTTCAACCGACACCGGTGGCGCTGCGCCACTCCTGAAGTCCTGACCCATGGAGAGGTAGGTGAGCGTGACGTTACACTGATGTCGCCCAACGCGTGCTTGGTTGACAAAAGAAGCCACAACGCTGGCCCGTGGAAGAGGTGTTTTGAACATCCCCTACCGCGGACCGCGTCAATGTGTAAGTCGTGTTAACAAAAATAAATTTCTAAAAACCTAAAAAATATTTCGATATCAAGTCTATCATAGATTTATAGAAATCAAACCAGAATGCGAATAAAACAATATGCCAATAATAGGTATTTATAGATTAATCTGTTTCGATAATTAACCCGATATTAACTTAACCTTCTAAAATTTCGATTATGCGATACACGTTTGTGTGACGTATGACGTATCTACGAGTATAATAAACATTTTTGGAAGCGCTTCCAGAATGTAAAGTTGTTACGATTGTTAGTTGTTACCTACCCATTAGTTATATTGTAAATTATAATGTTATAGTATTATAGTAACATTGATATTATTTATTAGTTCCAATGGGCATAAAACAAAATCAACCCTAGGAATTTCTCAAATCTCTTAAGTCATATTTTAGATTCTGAGCGAAGCGAAGAATGTATTGGTTTTACAATGATGTGTGATTTTTTTTTGTTTTTTTTTTTTTTTTTTTTTTTTTTTTTTTTATTCTGAAGACATTTTTACTACCCGAAATAATGCTCCGATTATCACGAATAGGGTATGTTTCCGGTAGCAAAGTGGATCTAGTTGGTACTTTATTTAGGTCATTTTTCGAATTTCTCAAAATTGACCCTAAGCGGTAGAAAAAACTTCAAAAAAATGACAAAAAAACGGCATTTTTCACGAAAAATGAAATTTTGACGAATTCGATTTCTATATTTCTCGATAACTCGGGCAATTTTTAAGATAGAGACTTGAAAATTTTTTTGGATGTTCACATAGCTACTATATATATGTGGTATAATTTTGGAACCGTTACGTTAATTTTTCTACAAAATATTGGACTTTGAATATTTCGTAAAATTCTCGTTTTTACGTATATAATGTTTGATAAAATTGTCAATTTTGGGTATGTAGGTCTGAAAATTTTACTGAAATATACTTACATATTAGTTAACATCATACTAAAATATTAGAAAAATCCATTGTCAAAATTTTTTTTTATAGCCGTTTTAAGTTGATATTTTTAGTAAAACGAAAATCTTAGAATCCATACGTATAAATAAATATTCTGAAAATACTTTTACTACCCGAAATAATGCTTAGATTTTCACGAATAGCGAGTTTCAGATGTAAAAGTGGATGTAGATGGTACTTTATTTAGGTCATTTTTCGAATTTTTCAAAATTGACTATAAGCGGTAGAAAAAACTTCGAAAAAATGACGAAAAAACGGCATTTTTCACGAAAAATGAAATTTTGACGAATTCAATTTCTATATTTCTCGATAACTCGGGCAATTTTTAAGATAGAGACTTGAAAATTTTTTTGGGTGTTCACATAGCTATTATATATATGTAGTAAAATTTTGGATCCGTTACATTAATTTTTCTACAAAATATTGGACTTTGAATATTTCGTAAAATTCTCGTTTTTACGTATATAATGTTTGATAAAATTGACAATTTTTGGTATTAGGGTCTGAAAATTTTACTGAAGTATACTTACATATTACATAACATCATACTAAAATATTAGAAAAATCCCTAATCTCAATTTTCTTTTATAGCTGTTTTAAGTTGATATTTTTAGTTCAAACGAAAATTATAATCTGACTGAACTTCGCTCAGAATCGTTTTTACGAATGCAATGGTTTATCATTGCATTCAAATTCGAATTAAAATTAAACGCTATGATTCGCACACCTGTATCCTGTGCGGCAGGAGTATCAGCTCATCTTTTTATTACTGTTGCGTTTATATAAATTTTAAAGTCGAACGTCTATCAATGAATTTTAATGAAAGAATATTCTTGAGGGATTGACGTAATCAAGTTTTGTAATATTTAAATTTCTGTATCTGACATTCATGACATGTAATAGTGATAAAGAAACAACATTGTTAGTATTTTTAAATGCCACCGTTAATTATTTATCAAACGATTATCGGATTATTTCATAAAATAGTTACATCTTAATTCTTACATCAATCTTCCAAAATATTGTTTTTTAATTAATAAAGTTTTTAATAAAGTTTTTTTATGTTTCCGTTTATTAAAATAGTCGCGCTGACACCCTCTGAAGGGCGTTGGATACCACCTTGTGTTTTAGTCACTTTAGACCAATAAACCAGACAAAATTAGAGATACTTATAAATTATAATATTCCAATTACAATTTTATAAACAAATTATTTAAACTCGTCGATTACTCTTCTATATGACTTTAGGAAACAAAAATTATATATTTTGATTATAAAAAATTTTAAAACATACTTTAAATTTTTTAAATTACTTAAATATAATTTCAAATTTTTGATGGGGAATAAATGTTTATATCAGAAATTAACTTCCTAGAAAACATAGTAAACAAATCAATACATTTATTACTTTTAACAGATTAGAAAACTTTTTTTTTTTAATATGTGAAATTTTTTCTTACTTTTTGTAGTTCACCGAAGTGTGAGCCACCCGTAATCCGTATGTTGGTCGTACACCGGCCGTATCATCTAAAGAGACCACACTTGTCCATACTTTCATAGTTGATCCGTTTATTACTAGTAAAATAAAAAAAAAAAAAGACGCATCATTGTAAAACCACTACAAAACTGTGTTTGTACTCTATAGATATCACCGTGCCACCGTCGCCGTTAAAAAGTAAAATTTTCTAATCACGCTCGGTGCGAAGAGGGCGCTCGGCCATGATACGGTGATGTTTGAATAATTATTGTATTTAACTATTATATCTAACGAATGACGATAACATTATGTAAAATTATTCTACCGAGTGATGACTGATGATCAAACTCGGCCAATTTAAGGATCGGGTACGGTACCGGATAATGTGTCCCGACCTTTATAGTCGAAAATATAATATTATTATTTTTAAAAATGATGCGGATAACTTATAGGCCATATAAAATATATTTAGGGTTGTCAAATTTAAAATTGTTAAATACAGGACAAAAAAATTTAGCTTATAGAACTATAATATATTTTATGTTATTACGTCAGTTAATAGTTTATTATTGTTACATAATTACATATAAAATAAATTAATGCAAATACAATATTTCTTTGGATAAAAACGATCTATAATCTATTATAGGTATTTTATATTATACCAATAAAATATTAAGAAAAAACTTGAATTATAAGAAAATTATAATATATAATATATATTTTTTTCATAAATTTTACAAACTGTATAAATATGGGACACGTTTGAAAAAACAAAACGGGACATTTTGGTGTCCCGAAGAGAGTGATCGGGACAACAGGACAGATAGTTAAAATAAGGGACATTCCCGTATAATACGGGTACGGGACGCTTGGCAACCCTTATATATATGAACAATATAAAATATATTCATAATATTTATAGTATGAGTATATTATCTATAATCTATGCCCCTTGGCAATGAAATTTAATAAATTAATTACCTAATAAAATAAATATAAATCGCGGCCACTTCAAAGTTAAACGAGGAGGTACTACGCTTGAAATAGAACATTGCTTGAAATATACAAGTTCCACGGCCGATAAAAATTTGTCACTATGATCACATACACAGGCATAGATATGAAATATTCTTTCCAAGGAATATTGGCGATTGTAGGCGCCGCTGATGGCTCCCAGAGATGATTAAATGTAGTTTAATTCTTTGGTCGATATAGTTAGATGAAGACTTGGTTTTTCAAAACACAGCCACAACCAGAAAAGATACCATATCAACCCCATGATGTCCCCATCACTCCTGTAGCATTATAGAAACATATTAGACATTAGTGTTTGATATAGTACATAATAATATATTCTACCTAACTTTCTAATTTTTGTTTTTTAAATGTCTTTCGATATAATTTGTTCGATGAATTATAATAATGATTTCGATTTAATATACATAAAATAATATAATAATTCTATATTTATGTAGGGTTTACGGCGTTAAAAACTATAAATCGATATCCGACTCTGGGCGTTTGAACTTTAAAATCAACATAAACGACTTGCAATATAAGAGAATGGGTATCTATATAGAATTAGTTTTGTCTTTTGTGACACGACAACTTACTATATAGTCCGGGGGTCGGCAACCCGCGACTGCGTAACAATTTTATGTGGCCCGCAAGTAACATTTATAATTTATATTAAATATTTTGCTAAAAAATTATTAATCGTGTTTGCAGGCACATATTTATTTGTGAGCAAACTTTTTCATTGATGAAATATCGAAAAAGCGAATAATATGCTTCTCAATTAACCGATGATCAGTGATCACAAATGCTGTACTGAGAATTTCTACATCGAAAATAAAACCTACATAGGTACTATCAATAAATTAGTTGATACTATGCAATCTCAAAAATCACATTAACTTTTACTTTGTATTTTTTTTCTTTTATATATATATACTCGTATATATTTTATAATTTATGACATGTTATTCTTATTATTACTATTATTATTATAACTTTATTTGTAAATTGTAAATACTTCGTAAAATTACATAATATACCAAACAGTTATAAACTTTTTTAATTTCAATTTTATGACTATAAATTTTGTTTAAATAAAATAAAATGTATTCAAACTGTGGCCCATGAAAAAAATGTATTTTTACTTTTTGGCTCTTGACACCAAAAAGGTTGCCGACCCCTGATATATCATATATGTAGACAAAGTCATGCGCTAACATTTTCTCGAGTCTCGACTCACAATCGTTTTGTCACGGTATTTTAATTTCCTATAACTAGGCATTGTAGGACTATTAATAATGTAACGAAATTAAATTTAAAAAAGATGAGCTGATACTCCTGCCGCACAGGATACAGGTGTGCGAATCATAGCGTTTAATTTTAATTAGAATTTGAATGCAATGATAAACCATTGCATTCGTTAAAACGATTCTGAGCGAAGTTCAGTCAGATTATTATTATTTTCGTTTGAACTAAAAATATCAACTTAAAACAGCTATAAAAAAAAATTTAGATTAGTGATATAGATGATGTTAAGTAATATGTAAGTATACTTCAGTAAAATTTTCAGACCCTAATACCAAAAATTGCTAATTTTATCAAACATTATATACGTAAAAACGAGAATTTTACGAAATATTCAATGTCCAATATTTTGTAGAAAAATGAACGTAACGGTTCTAAAATTTTACCACATATATATAATAGCTATGTAAATACCCAAAAAAAATTTCAAGTCTCTATCTTAAAAATTGCCCGAGTTATCGAGAAATATAGAAATCGAATTCGTCAAAATTTCATTTTTCGTGAAAAATGCCGGTTTTTCGTCATTTTTTCGAAGTTTTTTCTACCGCTGAGGGTCAATTTTGAGAAATTCGAAAAATGACCTAAATAAAGTACCAACTAGATCCACTTTGCTACCGAAAACATACCCTATTTGTGATAATCGGAGCATTATTTCGGGTAGTAAAAATGTTTACAGAATAAAAAAAAAAAAAAGAAAACAAAAAAAAAATCACACATCATTGTAAAACCAATACATTCTTCGCTTCGCTCAGAATCTAAAAAAAAACATTCCAAGATTGTTAAACGATTAAAATACGTTTAAAATCAATAATATTTCGTAATGTTAAATTAACAATATAAGAACGTTTATATATTTGGATGATGAAATTGTGAACTGTGGATGAAAACGTGGCAAATATGGTAAATACTAAATAATAAAAGATCTGATACTCCTGCCGCAGGGATATAGGTGTGCATATCATAGTATTTGATTATAATTATAATTTAAATACAATGTTAAACCATTGCATTCGAAAAAACGATTCTGAGCGAAGTTCAGTTAGATAATGTAGGTATTGATTAATATATTGCCGTTTTTTCGTCATTTTTTCATCGTTTTTTCTAACGTACAGGATCAATTTTGAAAAATTCGAAAAATGACCTAAATAAAGTACCAAGAACATCCACTTTCCTACCGGAAACATATGCTATTTGTGAAAATCGGACCATTATTTCGGGTAGTACAAGTGTCTTCAGTCATAAAAACAAAAAAATATAAATATTAATTTTAAACAGCTATAAAAAAAAATGTTACCATGGATTTTTTTAATATTTGAATATGATGATTCAGACATAGTAAGAAAAAAAAAAAAAAAAAGCAAGGGAAGGGATACAGGTGTGCAATCATAGTGTTTAATTTTAATTATAATTTGAATGCAATGGCAAACCATTTCATTCGAAAAAACGATTCTGAGCGAAGTTCCGTCATATAATGCCGTTTTTTCGTCATTTTTTTAAATATTATAAGATTTACGATGGAAATTTCTGTTTATATAGATGGTTGGCGGTTGCTATTAGTTACAATAATATTATTTTGGTTGCTATTAGTAACAATAATATTTATATTATCACTATGGTTACTATTATAAACAAATTTATCCGATGAATCAAATTCGTCGAAGGAAAAATGTCTTTTTTTCGTTATTTTTTCGTCCTTTTTCTGTGTGACATGAGGTCAATTTTGGGAAATTCGAAAAATGACCTTAATAAAGTACAAACTACATCCAATTTGCAATCGAAAACATACAACACTCGTGAAAATCGGAATATTATTTCGGGTAGTAAAAGTGTCTTTAAAAAAAAAAAAACAAAAAAAAAAACAAAAAAAAAAAAAAAGACCCACATCATTGTAAAACCAATACATTCTTCGCTTCGCTCAGAATCTAAAACGAAAAAAAAAAACGCAAAAAAAAAACGCAAAAAAAAAAAACGGCGGTTACCCATCCGCTGTCGATGCCTGGCGACGGAGCTCAACACCGAGATAGCGTTCGAGAATATTTCGCCGACTACACCACACGCGTCTCCCATAGAGCCACGTTTTTGTGAATGCCAATTTTTCGTCATTTTTTTCATATTTTCGTTTAAACTAAAAATATCAACTTTAAACAGCTATAAAAAAAAATTGAGACAATGGATTTTTCTAATATTTTGAATTAATGTTAATTAATATATAAATATACTTCAGTAAAATTTTCAGACCTTAATACCAAATATTGCTAATTTTATCAAACATTATATGCAAAAAAACGAGAATTTTACGAAATATTCAAAGTCCTATATTTTGTAGAAAAATGAACGTAACGGTTCCAAAATTTTATTAAATTTTAAATTTTTTTAAAATTAAAAAATACAAATCATTTATTTAATATCATTTTATTAAGCACATTTCACACTTACAGTTACCTGCTTATAAATAAATACAATTTGTAATTTAAATAAATATAATTTGTACATTTAAAATACATAAATACATAAATATAACTAAATTAATTTCCATGTGAAAAGTGAATTACATGGAAGAAATGATAATAACATTGGTAACCATGACGGCGAGTTGGTATATTTTAACATTTTTTACTCGATGTTGGTATTATTGGTCTTCCATAATGTTATCATTTATAGAAGAAATGTTCTGGTCCTCGAAAACACGGTGAGTGATAAGGTCATCTTAGATGTCATCGGAGATTTTCGGATTGAAAAAGGAAGGAACAACAAAAATGCCACCGATGTCATTACAGATGATGTAAGGAACACACGGATTATTTCACTAATTAGCTTTAAGCATGCGCGTAGTCACCCCTTTAAACTATTATTTACTTTAAATAATATTCTGTGTTATTATTAACAATAGTTATATTATACCCCAATATAAGCTATATAACTATTTCAGAGTACACAATACAATTTAAGTTATTTGTTCAGTAAGGTGGTCTACGCTCTACGATACACTAATTACGTCGCTCTAGCCATTGCGCCGTGGTGGCAAAGTTCGAGGCCGTGCTTGTAGTGAAGCCACACTCATGCGCACAACTCGGCCGCCGAAGCCTGGTCTTATTTGGAATAGAGTATAGTAGTATGTTATATATTTTATGTTTATTTTATATTTATTAATTGTAATAGGTAGGTATACTAAATATTACCTATATTTTAGATTCTGAGCGAAGCGAAGAATTTATTGGTTTTACAATGATGTGTGTCTTTTTTTTCTTCTTTGTTTTTTTTACGTCTGAAAACACTTTTACTACCCGAAATAATGCTGCGAATTTCACGAATAGCATATGTTTCCGGTTGTAAAGTGGAAGTAGTTGGTGCTTTATTTAGGCCATTTTTCGAATTTATCAAAATTGACCCTGAGCGGTAGAAAAAACAACGAAAAAATGACAAAAAAACGGCATTTTTCACAAAAACCTAACCTAACGTAACCAACATTATCTGATTGAACTCATTGCATTCAAATTCTAATTAAACGCTATGATTTGCACACCTGTATCCCAGGCGGCAGGAGTATCAGCTATTTTTGTTATTTTTTACCTATTATAATATATTAATAATATTTAACAGTCACTGCATTTGTTGGTTTTTTTTTTTTAACTTTATTTATCTAAATACTAAGTTAGATATCAGTATCACAAATCCCTATAATTAGTATTTGTAGTATTACTTACCAAGTAGTTTTAAATTTAATTATAACTAAAGTGGGGGCGCCAAAATCTTAAATACGGCCCTGTATTTTGTACGTAAACAGAAAAGTGTCCTTGAATTTAATTCTGTATTTGAGAGTATTCTGTATTCTTTAATTTGAGTCTGTAGAACCGTCGTGATATAGGTAACAAAAGAAAATGTACGTTGTTAACGGACACGTTTGAATGGATGCCATACGATTGGCGACCATTGAATTGGCTCCCAATATCAGGTAAATGACCC
>JAIUCT010000025.1:3446084-3477438 GCA_021307375.1 Tetraneura akinire
AATATACGTAACCGTTATCCAGTGTAATCTGATTTTTTTATTATTATATATATTGTGAGTTAACCTCATAGGCGGAACCAGGGTTCAACATTAGAGTGTGCCACCAATAAGTGATCACGATAGATGTTAAAGGTATAGAGTTACTAGACCCATATCTTTAGAAATATACAAATAATACAAATAATACAATTTTAAAACAATAATCTGATAGTATTAAGTAATTAAATCATTATTATATTTATCATTATACATGTTAGTAGCTATATCTTCTAATATTTTTAAAAATAAAGGAGATTTGAGACATTATTTTTTATATATAAATTTAATGTTTTCTATAATAAATATCAAATTTTTGGTAATTTTTATTTTTATCATTAGGGTGTGCCTTGGCACACCCGGCACACCCTGTAGTTCCGCCTATGGTTAACCTAAACAATTAACCACATACCTACCAATAATATTGAAATTTTAAGTCAAGCCAGGCTCAAGGAGGGCGGGGGGATAATGTCCCTTTCGCCATTCTAAAACCCGCCCGTGAATTATAGGCCATAGATGTAGTTATAATAATTTAATACTATAGAAATTCAGACAATGATAATCAAAATTTAATGCAATATTTTAATTATATTTAAAATATCTGACATTAAATATATTGTATAAAAAAAAGAGGATTAAATAATCAGAAGACGGATAAAAAACTATAAAACAGTGCTTATATAGGCTATAACCACAATGATGATGGCGCGTTGCATCTTGCATAGTAAATAATATGTATAATAAAATGTATATTCATTATTTAAGCTGGATATAATGATATGTCATAAGGATATCGGATATGGTGTACTGTATACGGTATGCGTATTTTCCGACCCTAGCTTGATTCAGCACCAAACCTCTAAACATCCTTTTCGTATATTTTTACGGATCCTATGTGGATTTAGCACTCTGCACTGAATTCACATAGGGTCGGTAATTTTTTGCAAAAATGAAGTAATATATAAATAAATAGAATACATTAATAAGTTCACTTTTTGTTAGTATAAATGTATAATAATAAAATAATACAATAATATTATATATTATGTTTATTATATTTAGTTGTTAATAATAATAATAATAATAATAATAATAATAATAATAATAATAATAATAATAATAATAATAATAATAATAATAATAATAACAATAATAAATTGAAAATTGTAAAATTAAAAATATTAAATAATAAAATTTAATAATATAATATTTTTAATTACAATATTAAGTAGTTGTAATTATTATTTTATTATCTACAAATACTCGTAATATAACACTATAATAAGCAACAGCTAAATATATTTATAAAAAAAGATGAGCTGATACTCCTGCCGCACAGGATACAGGGTGTGCGAATTATAGCGTTTAATTTTAATTATAATTTGAATGGAATGATAAACCATTGCATTCGAAAAAACGATTCTGAGCGAAGTTCAGTCAGATTATAATTTTCGTTTGAACTAAAAATTTCAACTTGAAACAACTATAAAAAAAAAAAATTGAGATTAGGGATTTTTCTGCTATTTCAGTATGATGTTAAGTAATATGTAAGTATACTTCAGTAAAATTTTCAGACCCTAATACCAAAAATTGCCAATTTTATCAAACATTATATACGTAAAAACGAGAATTTTACGAAATATTCAATGTCCAATATTTTGTAGAAAAATGAACGTAACGGTTCCAAAATTTTACTACATATATATAATAGCTAAGTGAACATCCAAAAAAAATTTCAAGAGTCTATCTTTAAAATTGCCCGAGTTATCGAGAAATATAGAAATTGAATTCGTCGAAATTTCATTTTTCGTGAAAAATGCAGTTTTTCGTCATTTTTTCGAAGTTTTTTCTACCGCTTATAGTCAATTTTGAGAAATTCGAAAAATGACCTAAATAAAGTACCATCTACATCCACTTTTACATCTGAAACTCGCTATTCGTGAAAATCGAAGCGTTATTTCGTGTAGTAATAGTGTTTTCAGAATATTTATTTATACGTATGGATTCTAAGATTTTCGTTTTACTAAAAATATCAACTTAAAACAGCTATAAAAAAAAATTGCTACTTGGGATTTTTATAATATTTTAGTATAATGTTAAATAATATAATATGTAAGTATACTTCAGTAAAATTTTCAGACCTAAATATCCAAAATTGACAATTTTACCAAACATTATATACGTAAAAACGTGAATTTTACGAAATATTCAAAGTCCAATATTTTGTAGAAAAATTAACCGAACGGTTCCAAAATTTTACCACATACAAGTATATATAGTAGCGATATGAACACCAAAAAAAAATTTCAAGTCTCTATCTTAAAAATTGCCCGAGTTATAGTGAAATATTAAAATCGAATTCGTCGAAATTTCAATTTCGTGAAAAATGCCGTTTTTTCGTCATTTTTTCGTCGTTTTTTCTACCGCTTAGGGTCAATTTTGATAAATTCGAAAAATGACCTAAATAAAGTACCAACTACATCCACTTTGCTACCGGAAACATACCTTAATCGTGCAAATCGGAGCATTATTTCGGGTCGTAATTTTGTTTTCATACATAAAAAAAAAAAACAAAAATAAAAAATCACACATCATTGTAAAACCAATACATTCTTCGCTTCGCTCAGAATCTAATATATGAATTTACGTATACACGTGTTAAAAATATAATTTAATTTAATTTAATTATTATTATTTTTATTATTAACAACTAAATATAATAAACACAATATATGATTATTGTATTATTTTATTATTATACTAACAAAAAGTGAACTTATTAATGTATTCTATTTATTTATATATTACTTCATTTTTGCAAAAAATTACCGACTCTATGTGAATTCAATGCGGAGTGCTAAATCCACATAGGATCCGTAAAAATATACGAAAATGATGTTTAGAGGTTTTGGCTCCGCCCATGGTGCTGAATCAAGCTAGGGTCGGGAAATACGCATACGGTATACCTAATACAATAATACAGTAATATCTACATCGAAATATCCAATGTTAGGTATAAATAATAGTATTTTAAATATGAAAGAACGTATTGATTTAAGTATTTACAATGTATATACTTTTACGTCTGAAAACATATTTTGGGCCTTTGGGGTAATAAAAGTATCCAAAAAATTTAAAAAATAATATTTTAAGACAAACGATGATCATGGCGACGTGTGAGCTTATCATCATGGAAAAAACGATCATGAAGCGCGGGCGTTTATTTTATTCCTCCACGCATGTCGTTATGCGCATTTGCGGCTCGTCGAGAACACGACCGGACAGATGCGCGCGCGGTACTGCTGCATATTTTCGTTGTCTTGTCCCGTTTCTAATCATAAATAAAAATGGCGTCTGCTGTGTCTTGTTTGGATGCGATTCGCGAGTGTCGTTGACGTTTATACGTTGAACTGTTGTTAGCGGAGTAAAGAAAACATCGGAAATAAATTATTGCTACGACTACGTAATTACACTGGGGACTGGGCTACCCAAATATTCCTGTGATAATTATTATTGTAGGTCGTATTCGCACCGTTTGTTTTGTAAGGTACGTGAAACGTGAATGGTTTGTATAAAAATATATTATTAATTTTAATGTATAATTTAAGATTGCATGTAACACTGCGGGTGATCATGTTCGCCATGATTGTCACTTTAAATAGGCATACGTATTACGTATTATATCGATTAACGTCCGTCATCGTTTGGTAACCTACTAAGCTGGCATCGGGGAAGATATTGATATTTGCTATTATTATCAATTATTCAATTATCATTTTGTGTCCGTTAATTATGTTTCGCCCCCATTTTATGCTTTAAACACGTCGACTTTTATAGTATCCTGTCCTAACGTAAAGTAAACTATCTAAAAATTATACACGCGTCGGTGTGTGTGAGCTGTGGGGACAATTGTTATCAGCCAGTCTACGATAGTTATAGATTATTATAGGTATTATAAATTTATAATTATTTGAATACAACTATACAAGTATTAGGTATATTTTACTTTGACTCTGTTATTAACGATCTAAAGGTCAAATTTAGTTGGTTTTACTACGGTTGTTATTTCTTCCGTTTGATCTATTAATTCGATGTTTATAATTTTTAAAACTGCCATCCAAATTCCAATTCACTTGATGATGTCAGTTATTTCCAATGTTCGCATTTATTTTATAGTCGTTTCGTGTTCTCTGTTCTATATTTATTTATTTAGAATTAGGCCCTCCAAAGGCTAATGGATGTAATCATATTTTTAATTATATTTATCAATCTGAACACGATTAAAATTAATTCTAATTTATACATATTTTTTTTTATTGTTTTTATTTATTTAATTGAGAAAATTGTTAATGTCGTTTAAGCAAATTATCATGGATTATGCAATAATAATGTATCATATATTGAGCATATTTAATTGTATTTTACATTAATAATGTACAAATTAAAAAATATACAAATAGGTAGTAGTAATAAATATAATATTTGTTCTTTTATACTCGCACATATTTAAAAGACTTTCTATGTTATTTCATTATTTGTGTAGGTAACAACATGTTTTTTCTCTATGTACCTTGATAATTATAATTGGTTTTTTAAACACAATTATGGTGATTACAGAAATAAAAACCTTCAAATGCTTCTTATCTTTCTTTTATCAAATATAACTAACAGACTTTTAGTGAGGTATTTGATGAGCTAGTTTATGAATTGTTATTGTAGTAAACCAATAGTATATTTTGTTCTTCATTAACAAGTTAAATTATATCTATTGTTATAATAACAAGACAACATTATTTTATAATCCAAAAGAAATATGAAATTTGTCATATGTAGTGGATAATAGTTAAATTATCTATGTCTTATCAATAGTTTTTAAATAATTAATTAATAATATATTAATACTTGTTAAGCCATTAAATTTTCTGTGTTATTGATATTCATGTGGGAGGTTATTTACAAGGGAAATAATTGTACTCTAGATTTTCGAATCTCTGAATTTCCTACAGTTTTCCAGTGTTCTACATTGATTTCCTGTCGGGAATTTCCCCCCCCCCGCACTGATGAGGTTACAAGGCTTATAAATTTATCTAATTATTTTATAAAAAAAATTGCATGTAATGTATCATGTATATGTTGACCTATGTTAGAAATAATTAATATTAATATTAGTTTATAAGAGTATAGTACAATTAATATGGAAATCAGTATTTATATAAAATACATTTGGTTTGATACATTATTCATAATATTGTAAGTTTTATTTAAAAATAATTTGATTTTAATTTTAATTTTTAAAAGATAATATATATTTTGAATATATAAATAAGCATTTAATTAATAGGTAAGTATATTATTAATATAGATTTATTTGTGTTATTCATATTAGACATAAATTCAATTTGTATCCTGATTAGTGATTATAATTAATGAATTTTAAAAAAATTGTTATGACATAACGTTATATTAATTTCAAAGATTGGTTAAATTTTATTTTATAGTATTAATGTTTATATTAAAATAATATTTATTTCATAAAACTTAAAATAACATTTTTAATACAATAGGGAATTTATATTCATTACCTACCTTAATTTTTAAGGAAACTAAGATATTTCAATTTGTATAATATATTTTGTGATGGTAAAACTCAACAGTTTTAGTTACATTTTAAATTAATTAAATTCGATATGAATTGAGAGTATATTAAAAAGTGTATTGTGCTAATTTTAAAAAAAAATATCAAATATTGACTAAAACATTTCTTATGATTTATAATGGTTACAATTAATTAATTCAATAGTTTAAATGTTGAATATATAACATTTTCATTCAAAAATAATTTTAGAAATAATAGTAGCAGGCAAATTAAATTCACTATTGGGTCTTCAATTATATGCAGTGAACCATAAACATTAATTTCCTATTGTTTTTATTCTTTTATTGATTTATATTTAAACTATTTGTTTTTATATATAATTTTTATTAAAATAAAGTAATTATTAATTTTCTCATTAAAAATTAAATATAATTAACTTAAAATTTGTCCAATATTTGTTTATTTAATAATATATTTATAGTTAATATATATATATATATATATATTTATATTAAATACTTCTTTATAAAATTATATAATATATTATATTGCATTGTATACACATTTAAAAAGACAAATAGGTGTACCTATCTAAAAAAATATTGCAAAATATGAAGATTAGAATTTATAATACTAAAGTATTTAGTATTATAATTTATTCTGTAGTTTAAGTTTCTTTTAAATTTTGAAAATATTTGCCTAAATTATAAATTTTAATGTCATTTTTGTATTTAATATAACACAAAGTAATTAATAATTCAACTTTAGAACATAATATTTTGTATTACTCCAATAGTTGAATTTAACAATAATTGTCTATATATGTCAATAAATAATAAATGAATAAATGTCAATAAATATTTGATTTTTAAATTATAGCTTTTTACTTAATAGTAAAAAAGTAAAACATTATAATCTAATAATCTATGAAAATGATATATTTATTCACCTTTTCAGGATGATTAAAATTGTTATTGTGATAACATCAAAACAATTTGCAAGTCTAAACATTTTTATAATAAATTTCTGATTACGTTTTATACTTAATTAAATATACGTAAAATATTCGCTGCAGCATAACTTATTGGGATTTAAATTAAAATAGTATATTACTCGTAGTATCACAATTGAGAAGTGAAATTCATTTTATGTATCTAATTTGTATTTTCATTAGATAGGTAATAATTATTATTTAAGGACCTCTGGCTTTACCAATTTACAATAGGTACCTATTACCTACCTATTGGCAAATACTATAAAAGTATAATAGATCGTTTATAATATTTGTTATTATTTTGCCTTTATAGTAGTTATCTATCGTATTTATTGTGTTAATATTATGTTATTATTAATTTTTCTTGATTTTAATAAGAGAAGAAATATAACAGATGACTATGATTCTATGAAGAGTTTAAAAAATGAATGACAAGAATTACGCAGTTTAGTGTTGATCAATCATCCAATCAGGCCAGACCCTGAGTGGCTGAAAGCGGCAGCAGTGGTGTTGTACTGTTGTACATAGAATATAGATGTAAAATTATAAAGTAACCTTGGTTGAGACCGAAGCGTATTATTTAGTTTTAGTCGTTCTGCGACTTGCGACTCTGTGTGTATTCGTGTATTGTATGTTTATGTTATGTACGTAGTACGTGTGTCGTGTGTGTGTGTTCGTCTACCGATGCCCGATAGTTGGAAGCTGTACCGTATTATAAGATATGTTTTGCTATGGCAGTGTGACCAATATTGTCGGCAAACCACGTATCGACGACTGCACTCGAATACGATTATTTTTTTCACGACCCATTGGCCGAGCACGAAAATACATCATTCCCCTCTCATCATGACCCCTTCGACTAGCAGCAGCTGGCTTAAGAAGTTTATAACCGTCTTGCTCTTGTGTGTGTTTATTTTTATATTTCAATTTACATAATATTTCGTATGTTACGTATCTCACATTCTCACTACCATAGTAGTATCAATACTTCAGTAGTATACTAGTATGCTACTATACTAGTATTAGTAGTATTTATTATCTACCAATACTAATAGTCAATACACTCGTATTTTCTATTGAGTGCAGATTTTAAAAATTAAAATTTTTATTCGATTAAAAACAATTAAATATGTGGAATTTCAATCAATAAAAACTCGTTAATTTCATATTTCTTTCAAATGACTGCGACTTTCACGTCACATTCAGCAGTTAAATGTCAACGACCCCGTTACCGTTGTTGCCATGAATGAATTTTGGTTTTGCTTTTTAATTTAGAATAGTTGTTTTCTGTTTAATAAAACTATTGCAAATATGTGATTTGATCATAGGCCGCAGGGTTATAGAATTACAGCATCATATTAAATATAAATGACATGATTTCTATTGGTTATTAGTTTATTACTTTTTATTTATTATTATTTATTTGTATGTTTCACGATCAGAAATAACTGCCTATAGCCTATAGAGTATAATAGCTGAATAATTTGATACACATAATACCCGAGTAATCTAACTGTAACGCGTTTGTTGTAGTAGTAGGGCGTCCAGAGGGGAAAGTCCCGTTGTTTACGTGACGCAGCGTCTTGTTTATTTGTAAAACATACCAGTAAATAAATCTATGTAGAATAAAGAACTTAAAAAAAAACACCATAATTATTGTAACTGTTGGTTACAGTGTGACCGTTGACGGTCGGTGGACGGTGGCGTCGTAGGTTTACAATATAGAAATATACATTCTTGCCTATAGCCTATCATAAAAAATAATACAATACGTATCCACTACATACGCATGCGCGCCCGTACTTTCTAATTCGCAAACGCTTTTATTATCTGTGTTCTGTTTTTTAGGAGGTTTAGATAATTGGAGATTGGACGTATTTATAATGTTATGGAATAATAATAAAAATAATAAAATATGATAAATACAAATCTGTGACATTTAATAAGTATACTAAATTTATAAAACAATATGAATACGATTGTGCACCCGTTCGGATTTAGGTTTGGTATTCGTTTTTTTTTTTTCATAGTAAATGGCGCGTAATAAAAGTGATCGTTGGGTAGGTGTCTGAGGTGGTGACGGGGAGGGAATTGAGCGGCAGCAGCACTATAGAACGGCCGTATAATATTTAGTGGTTGTGGGCCCCGGGGGTTATCGAGCATCGAGCCATACTCTCGCCAACGGCTGACGTATAATATTATATTGTGTATAGCGAATGAGCGCGTGTGTGTGTTTCAGTTTTCTCGCGCGCGTTTGTGTCCCGGATCAATTTTTATTGTCGTGTGGCTGCGACGGCAGTGGTTCGGCGGGGTTACGTTAGCGCAGCAGTGGGATTCGGCGGCGTGGTCGAGGGAGAGAAGATTGGCCGAACGGAATAGGTGAACCGGATCGGCGGCGATTGGCCGACACCAGAACGAGTAGAACGATGCCCTCTCGCGCGTTGCTCGGTTGTGCTTCTGCCGCTAGTTTTTTTCGGCGTCGTTCACGTTTTCCTTCGCCCTCCGTCGTTGTGTTTTCGTTCAATCCGCACCATAACGCCAATTCTCTTCGCTTTTAAATATTATCTTTCAAGGATAATAATACTTAATCGTGATATTATAAATTAAAATAATCACATTATTTTCAATAAAAATTACTTTTAATATAATATATTAATTATTAAAAGCGAGCGTACACATCGTTATAAATTATTAGTGTTAAGTAAAATCTCTAATAAAAATATGTCTGTGTTACTAGTGTAAGTTTTAATAAAATATTTTTGACTCAGGAAATTCAGATGTACCAGTCTAAGGTAAATTTTTAATATACTTTTTTATATTTATTTTTTTATTCAATTTTCTTATACCGTATGCTCTGGAATATTTTGCATTGAATATTTTTTGTAAATATAAATTTTATAGTTTTTAGTGTTAATAAAAATATCTTCAGCATTATTGTTAATTAAAATACACTTAGTTAATCAACGATTTATGCTTAAAAGTTAACCTAACCTAATTAATTTTTTATGTAATTAAAAAATAGTAAATTCTATTTTACAAGAGTGCATTTTTGTTTATTTTTTATTAAAAGAAATATAATATTGGATAATTATAATAAAAATAGTCGACCTCCATGGATTGATTTTGTAAATGACATTTCGCAGTGATGACGTCGTGTATTATAACTTGCGAATTTCCCAAAGAGCTGCTATTATGTTGGCATCACTGTATTCACTTAGGATAATGATAATGTTAAGGACTTGCTTGATAATAATTGTCAATAATTGATATAAAATTGCAAAATACAATATTGCAAATGCAGTACCTATACCAGTATAATCATTATAGTTTTATATCATTATAATTTTTAAATGTAATCTCAGTGTTATTACAATAAATTATTGTCATTTTTTGCTTTTTTACAAATTCATTTAATTTTTAATAAACATTTTTCTTCGTTTCCCAAATAAAAAGTGGCTAGGTACACCAATATAGATATTTGCAAAGAAGAGTCACTTAATAATGCTAATAATATAAATAATTTTTTTTTAATCTCATTGAGTATATTTCTAAGGTTAAGGCTTAAATATAGAAGTAGATATACAATTTGTGGTAAATAAAAAATGTAATTTATTTGGTATAATCTATTGGTTTTACAAAGATGTGGTTCTTTTTTTTTTTATGTGGACACTTTCAATTCAATATAATCCTCTGATTTTCACGAACAGTATATGTTTCCGGTTGGAAAGTGGATGTAGTTGGTACTTTATTTAGGTTATTTTTCAAATTTCTTAAAATTAACCTATGTTATAGGGGAAAAACAAAAAACCAGGGTTTTCATAGAAATTGAAATTTTGACTAAATTGATTTTAATATTTCGAATTATATATATTTTTTATTTAACAAGAAGAATCCATATTAATATTTTAAATATTGTTTTTACTGAAATTTCAACTTTAAACGCCCATAAAATAATTGAGACATGAGATTTTCCTAATATTTTGGCAATACGTTACTATATATATCAGCGTGCTTCAATAGCAATTCTCAAATTTTTTGTTTTTTCTAATAATTTTTATTGTAAAAGTATTAAAAATAAGAAGAATTCTTGGATTCTAAGATTTTCTAAAAACTATAAATATCAACTTTAAACAGCTATAAAAAAATTGAGACTTAACATGTAAGTATACTTTGGTAAAATTTTCAGACCCTAATGCCAAAAATTGCCAATTTTATCAAACAATTAAATTGAAGATTATTTTCGAGAATTTTATGAAATATTCAACGTTCTATATTTTGTAGAAAAATTAATGTAATGGTTCTAAAATTTTATCACATGTGTTGATTACCTATGTGAACATCTAATAAAATTTTCAAGTCTCTAACTTCAAAATTTCCTGAGTTATCTTGAAATATTAAAATCGAATTGAAATTTCAGTTTTTGTGAAAAAGGTTGTAAAAAAACGTTTTCTATCTCATAGTGTTAATTTTGAGAAATTCGAAAAATTACCTAAATAAAGTACCAACTACATTCACTTTCCAACTGGAAACATGCTATTCGTGAAAATCTGAGCATTATTTCAGATAGTAAAAGTGTCTAAAATAAAGAAGACATTGTAAAACATACATTTTAATAATACATTTTTCGTATCACTGAAAATCTAAAATCAATTAAAAATTTAATTTATAAATAATTAATTAAATTGTTATCTTAATGTATTTATACATTAGGTATTTACATATTATAGTCATTAGATATTACTATTTTGTATTTTTGTTCATATATACTCTCCTTTCTTTAATTAAACACAAAATAGTGAAAATGTTCTTTATGTTATAACTTTTATTATACTATATTATGAGTATGTTTCATCTATTTACCTATTTATTTATTTATTTTTTATGGTTTTTTTGGTTATATAGTTGTCATTCACTTTAAAGATACTTAAATGTTTTTCTTAACATTTTGGTTGGTGTATCTATATAATACCTACTCATATAGTTTTAATAGCTTGTTGTTTAATATATTTTTTTTTTATTATGTAATTGAACCAATAATAGTGTCGGTCATAAGATAATTTCAAAATGTTTAATATTCCATCTAAATTATTATACTTATTAAATATGTAATGGTCTGTTTTATATTGTAAACAAATTAGTGGAAATATGTTTTGATATGAGTATTAACCATTTTTTATGGGATATTTTTTTTGTTATGTAAATTATAGGTAGAACTAAATTTCTTTTTTTTTTGTGTCATTAAATATTTTATTAATATTTTGAATGCGTGTAAATTTAAAGATTTGATTTCATGATCTATATAGCAATATTTCTTATGTTATAATTCTTGTATACAAGTTTTTATAATTTATGATGGGGAATAAGTCTAAAATAATGATGAAAAATGTATTTGATGATTAATAATTATGATCAAATTATTGAACTCTCTCACTGAATTTTTTACTTTATTGGTTTAAGCATTAATAGATTAATTAGGTATATTTTATTATGTGATATTAATTATTTTGTATTAAATAGTTATATTGTATTTTATAAGTTTTAATTTAGTTTAAGTTAATGTTATTTTAGAATACATAGTATTAATGATGAGAAATGTATTTGATGATTAATTATGATCATGTTTTTGAACTCTCTCACTGAATTATTGATTTTTTAACAAATAATAACAAGTAAAAATATATCTATCTACCTAACAAATATTTGCAAAAATGATGAGAAATGTTTTTTTTTTTTTTTGATTATTTATGATCATTTTTTGAACTCTCTCTCTGATAAACTGCTTATTTTTATTGGTATACATTTTATTAATGTTAAACTGTTTTGATATTTATATTTTTTATGATGATGAAATGTAATATTTTTGAATCTTAATATGTTAGGTATGTAGTCATCACAACAATTATATGTACTGGTATATGTTGTCTTATGTAATAACCAGAGTTCGGATTTTATAGCACTAAAAAACAATAAAATATGCGCTATAATATGACCAAAAAAATCTTAATATATGCGCTAAAATATTCCCTAAAAATATCAAAAATAACAAAAAAAAATTCCAAATTGTCTTAAATTTATTTAAAATTAATTAGATAAGGAGACACGCGTGCCTGTAGGCATCGCATATCGAGAGAAAAATTAATGTATATTGCAAATTAGAACAATATAAAATATTTTATTGTTGAATACATTTTATATTTATAAACGTATAATCTATATATTAATAAATAAATAAAAACCCAAGTCCACAAAAAATTTACTTTATTATTTTAGTAAATACGTATTTCGACAACGATGTGATAATCTTCAGTACTAAACACAGACTGTCAGTTATTGTATAGTGGTAATTAAATATTAGTAATGTCTAATAATTTATTAGTATACTAATAACTTATTAATATACTATATATAATATAATAAGTACCTAATGTTTTAGTTTAATTTATTTATTATTAAAATCAATTTAATTTATATTTTAGATTTTGAGCTAAGCGAAAAATATATTGGTTTTACAATGATGTATGTCTTTTTTTTTTTTATGACTGAAGACACTTTTACTACCCGAAATAATGCTCCAATTTCCACGAATTGCATATATTTTGGTTGGAAAGTGGATGTAGTTGGTACTTTATTTAGGTCATTTTTCGAATTTCTCAAAATTGACCCTATGCGAAAGAAAAACAAAAAACTGTATATTTCACAGAAACTGAAGTTTCGATGAATTCAATTTCAATATTTTTCAATAATTCGAGCAATTTTAAGTTAGAGACTTGAAAATTTTATTGAGTATTCACAGTGGTCGAATTGGGGTTGGGGGTTTGTTGGGGGATGCTATCCCTCCACTTTTTTTAGTAAACAAAATCCATCCAACTACTTCTTATGCCCATAAAAGAGCATCCCTCGTTAACTTTTTATTTAAATCACCAATATACCTACAAATAATTATAAAAGTAAAAGAAAATGTTTAATGTACGTATTTTAATAAAATGTATATTACTTATTAGAAAATTTATTATGATTTATTTTTGACATAGAATTGTTTGTGGACGCTATCACAATAATAGTGAAAACGACAATAATATAAAATAATGAGAGTGCAGGGTAATATAACGTCAAGTTATAGATAAGCTAAAAACATTTGAGACATATCTCATAATCAAATAATATAAAATTATTTTTGATTTGATATGTATATATTTTTTTTTTGTTTGTTTTTATAACTTCTTTAATTAATTTCTTTTAAACTTCTTAAATCTTATAAAATTTAAAAAACTGGAACATTTATTGGTGGGGAAGGGGGAAGTTATCAATGGAACTGTAACGTATAAATTATTATGTTCCTTTAAATAGGCGGGCATCCCTCCATTTATTTTACCCCACTTCGACCACTGGGTATTCATTCACATAAGTACTATATATATGTGGTAAAATTTTGGGACTGTTATGTTATTTATTTCTACAAAATATAGGACTTTGAATATTTCATAAAATTCTCGTTTTTATGTAAATAATGTTTGATAAAATTGGCAGTTTTGGGTTTTAAGGTCTAAAATGTTTACTGAAGTACACTCACATATTACTTAACATGATATCAAAATATTAAAAAAATCTAAAGTCTCAATTTTTTTTTTTTTTATAGCTTTTTAAAGTTGATATTTTTAGTTTTTAGAAAATCTTAGAATCCATACAAGTATTTTTCTTATTTCTCAATACTTTTACAATAATATTAGAAAAGCTAAAAAATTTGGAAAATTTTATTGAAGCATACTGATATATATATTAACGTATTGCCAAAATATTAGGGAAATCTCAAGTCTCAATTTTTTTTTTTATATAGATGTTTAAAGTTGAAATTAAAAAAGTTTTAATGATTTAAGGTTAAGTCAATATTTAAAGTATTTATATGGATTCTACTTATTATATTTCAGTATTTTAAAATAATGTTAAATAAAATTGACAAACATTTTTCAAAAGTTTTATTAAATACATTTATGATTTTTTTTTTTATAGCTATTTAAAGTATAAAAAAGAAAGGGAAGGAATACTGGTGTGGAAGGGATATAGGTGTAAAGAGGATATTGTTGAATATTGATTAGAATTTGAATGCAATGATAAATGATTATATTCGAAAAACGATTCTGAACGAAATACTGTCAGATTTGATTTGGGTGTTTAGATGACTATTTTAGTGGTTTTATGGTAAATTATTTATATTGAACGTAGTGACTGATAAAGTGATAAATGTAAAAATTTCAATTGGTACATATATATTATGATATGATGAACTTCGCTCAAAAGCGTTTTCACGAATGTAATGATTTATTGTTGCATTCAAATTGTAATCAAAATTCAACACTATTCTCTCTACACATGTATCCCATCCTTTTCATTTTATATTATACATATATATATAAATATATATGCATATTTATATAAATATATTAGTATGATAGCTGGATATTATTTAAATGTTTATAATAAATTATTAACAACACCTAGGTATATAACTACTTTTTTAAATAATTTAATTGTAATAATATTAAAGTATCAATTAAAGCTTTTATAATTTGTTAGATTAATACTATTATATTATAAATATAAAATTAACAATTCACTCATATGAAACATTTTAGTTCTGTAAACTACTGTGTTTGAACAGATGTCTCTTTTCAAACTATTATGTTAAATCGTTCCCTTTAGTATGATATTTATAACACTTGGAGTAATTGTAAGCTAGAATACTACCTATCTTTATTTTATTCACTATAATATTAATTGATTATTATTTTTATATTTCAGACTTGGTATATTATCAATTTTCTAAAGAATAAACAGTTATAAGCCTAATGGTTATAATATGTGTATATGATACAAATGATTCAAACATCGTACAAAAAGAAGTGAGTAAAACTTATTATAGAAGAATTAAACTTACTAAATAACTTTTAAATATAAATATATTAAAATAACTTATATAATAAATAACTTTTATAATGTTGTATTTATATCAATATTATTATAGTATTATTACGACATTTGTTTCTAACAAATATATATATATATATATATATATATACACGGCATGTTCACAAAGTAAGAGTACTGTTTGGCTGTCGTGTTGTAGAATTTTTCTCCAAAAGTTGGCAACACTTAGTGGTAGTGAGGGTCTCCTGAACTCAACAAGCACCGTTGATTCACATTATTACTAAAACTTGCCTCGTAGCGTTTGTGTCTGTGAAAAATGTTGATAAGAAGTCCCGCCAAGTGTGAAGTTGAGTTGGGTTGTTAGCGTTTGCGAGTTCCTTGAGCGATTTTAATTGGAAGGTTAGAATTTCCTGAGTTCCATTGTGAATGGTTGATGAAACATGCGTGGCTCATTACACCCCTGAGACAAAAATACAGTCATCACAGTGGTGGCACACTGGTTCCTCTTCTGCCTAAAATTTCAAACTCCCAATTTCGGTCAAAAAAATCATGGCATACATGTTTTGAAACCGAAAAGGAGTAACTTTGATTGATTTTTTGCCTCAGGAGGAGACAATTACTGCAGCACTATACTGTAATACCCTACAAAAGTTAGAGAGCAATTCAAAACAAATAGAGGGGAATGTTAACAAAGGGAGTGTGTTTGTTTTGAAAACACCCGCTTGCACACGGCCAAAGCCACAAAGGCCCATTTGAACTCATTTGGTTGGGACATTTTGAACCATCCTACATATTCCCTTGACTTAGTGCCTTCAGATTTTCATATTTTTATCTTCCTGAAGACTTACATGGGTGGAAAAAAATTTCAAAATGAGGAGGTGAAAAAAGAGGTCTTGAAGTGGACGAAGGAGATGGCGGTTAGGTTAGTTCTATGAGTAGGGCATTAAAAAGCTTGTGCCACGATTTACATAATGCATAGAATGGGAAGGTGACTATGTGGAAAAATAAGTAATATATATTATATCTACAATGTCCTGTAATTTTTTTTCAAATAATTTTTTTTTTAAATTACAAAAATTGAGTACTCTTATTTTCTGGATATACCTCATATCTATATAGTATATATATATATGTTACGCCCCATTTGTGAAATTGCTCAATTCATGAACTGGGTAGTTTTTTGCTCAATTCATGAAATAGACATCTACATGATCCATTTCATGAAATGGTCAAATTTTCATTTTTTTTTTTGCCCAGTTCATGAATTGGACATACAAATAAAATTAAGAATATTATATTTTTTAATTTTTAATTTTTCAATATTTTGCTATATTTTTTAATGCTTCAATAACAGATTTTTCATAATCTTTTGTCCATAAAGTGTTACATGAATTAATAATTTCTTCAAAATTCATTTTTTAAAAAAAATAATTAATATTTAATAAAAAAAAATGTAAACGAAAACTATATGAAAAGATAATATTATTAATTATTATGTTACACGTGTTATAACTTATAATACCACACTAATACTGTTCTGTTACAATAACTTAACAATCTACTAGACACAACCAAATAATTAATTTCAATGGACTTTTGTAGATAAATAAACAGATATATCCATTATAAATATAATGTAAGATATAGTTGTATAATAAATTACTACCTAGTGTTATACTGTTACTTTTATTAATATTATATATAGATTCACATGATTGTGCTTATTTAGATAAAATATTGATTGTCCAATGTGCTTGTATATTGTTTACTCGGTTCGCGATAACGACGTAATAATATACTCGTATACAAGGGGAAATTGTATAATTTGGTATCACTTTTATTGATATTAATATAATGTACTATGTGCATATTAATATATTATATACAAATATGAAATAATATATATGTTGTATACAATAAAAATATTAACAATAATAATTGCACAGTTCATGAATTGGGCAAGATTTTATTTGTCCAATTCATGAACTGGGCAAAAAAAAAATAAAAATTTGACCATTTCATGAAATGGATCATGTAGATGTCTATTTCATGAATTGAGCAAAAAACTACCCAGTTCATGAATTGAGCAATTTCACAAATGGGGCGTAACACATATAAGTTATTTGTTATATAATATAAAATATATGGTTACATAATCTAAGATTATTGATTATATGAATTTTATTAAGTTTTACTGTACTTTAGATATTTATATTTTATATTTTTATGTTTTTCATTAATATTAATATAAAATAATTTTGATTTTGTTTATTAAAATTGAGACTCTACATTTCTTGG
Source organism: Tetraneura akinire (assembly GCA_021307375.1). NCBI lineage: Eukaryota > Metazoa > Arthropoda > Insecta > Hemiptera > Aphididae > Tetraneura > Tetraneura akinire. Next base: position 3,463,931 of record JAIUCT010000025.1, read on the forward strand.
AAAATTGACAATTATTTATTAAATGACTATTGTTATAGTGTAATGTTTGATAATTTAGAAATTGAGTTATTTGTAATGAAGATATATAAATATATTTTAGTATATAAAAACTATTGGATGGTCATTATATAATACATAATAATTTGTAGATCATAATATTTATAAAATTTCAGAATATTCTTTAAAATAGTTCTTCAATTGGGTTGAGTATAGTTGGTTAGTAGTTGTAGTTCACAAAAGTATAATTTATAACATGTGTCAGTATCACATTATTGTAAAAATTACATTAATATATTTAATATTAAATTATAATAAAAGTTAAACTAACAAATTTAATAAAATAAATTACAGTACTAAATTATATTTAAGTGATCGTAGATAGGTACTTCATGCAATTATTTTTATCATAATTTAATACAATACTTGTAATCTTTCATCTAAAATTTTGTACTTTTCTTTTTTGGTAGTTGGGTTTATTGCTATATTTTTGTATGAATACATTGCTAATTTTTTGGACGAATAATGAATAATTATATTAGATTTACTAATAAAATATTTTGTATTTATATTATATAATTTTGATGAAAAATGTATTATATTCAATTATGCATTTAGCTAGTAAAATATATTTATTAAGCAATAAAAATAATTATATTTAATTAATATTTGTTTATAAATTATTATAGGAGGAAATAAAGACAAATAAAAGTAAAAGCTTAATGGTAAGTTTAAAAAATTATCTTATACATGATATGGGTAAATGGAATTCTTATAAAAACATAGAACATGCCTAAAATATGTATATATATATATTATTAATATTAAATACAAATATATATATTTTTTTTATAAATTAATTAATTACATATTTTATTATTTTTTTAAATTAATTTCAATTAATGTGTTAATTGTTATAAAATGTATTACATACAGATATTATGTTATTTAGGTTTGAATTAGTGCATGAATATATATATATATATATAAAGTAATTACCTACATATATTACAATTCATTTTAAACATTTAGATAATTCTAATATGATAAAAGTATTAATATCTAAAAAAAAAAAAAAAATTTAAAAAATAAAGTAATCTTTAAAAGTATCTATTATATTAAGTATTTTATAACATATAATTTTAAGTTAAGTGATTTATTGGAAAACTACAAATTAAAGGTTTGAATATCTAATGTGTTCAAAGAATTGAAAGAATAAAAAAATATTAGAACATTGGCAGCTAATTCACCCAAAATTTTATTACAAATTACTAATAAATAATTTTTTTAATTACTACAAGATTTTTAATGAATTATGCATTTAATTTGAATTATTACGAGTTTTGAGTTTTCAGGATTTATAATTATTACAATTTTACTTCATTTCATAATTAATTTCATTTCATACTTAAGAGTTGTAATTTTGATGTTCATTTTATTACATTTTTCTTCAGTGGCTTTTATACATTGATTATTAAGGTTTTTCCATTTGTTTAATTTGTCTTACTGTGAATTAAAAAAACAATTTTTATGTTTTAACAAGTGAAATACGATTTATTAAATATTGATTATGTCATGATTTAACTTTAAGGATATAAGTATTTACTAATAAATGTATTCTGATTATAATTGTTTTAGGATGATATAGTGTATGCCACAATAGTTACCTATTCACTCAACTCAACTTGTGGCAAAGTTGTGTCTTTATCTTCAGGTAATTAATATAAGATTAAATAAAAATAAAAAAAATTACAAATGAAATAAGGTTATTGAACCAATAACTTATTGGTCTGTTGTCTGTTATATAATATGACTTTATAAGAATAAAATGTGAAAAAAAGTTAATTTTATCTTAAATACTTTTAATTACGGTTAAAACCAATAATATATGAAACTTTAAATTTTAAAATTTTAAAACTTAAGTTTTGTTTTATAACTTTTTTATAGAATGGATGAATGTTGATCCAAAATTATAGTAGATTGTGAGTGAAGCGATTTTCACGAATAGCATATATTTTTGGTTGGAAAGTGAATGTACTTCATTTATGTTTTTTTTTCGAATTTCTCAAAATTTGATCCTATATGACAGAATAATGATAAAAAATATAATTTTCATGAAAATTGAAATTTCAACAAATTGATTTCAATGTTTCACGATAACTCAGGCACTTTTAAATTTAGAGACTGAAAATTTTATTGGATGTTCATGCAGATACTATATGTTTTAAAATTATGGAACCATTACGTTAATTTTTCTAAAAAAATAATTGAATATTTTGTAAGATTCTCATCATCGTTTTTATGTATATAATGTTTAATAAAATTGATAGTTACATATTATTATATTATTAAAATATTAGCTGTTTAAAGTTGATATTTTTAGTTTATCGAAACTCTTAGAATCCATACAAGTATTCTTTTTATTTCTCAATACTTTTACAATAAAAATGAATAAAAAAGCCAAAAATTTGGACATTTTTGAAAATTTTATTGGAGCATACTGATTAGTGATGGGCAGAAACGACTATCTGATACTACCGACTATTAGTCGGTTTTCATTACGTACTACCGACTATTATTCGACTAATAATTTGCAGGACCAGCTATATACAAATCATAGAAATTAGTCGAATAATTAGTCGACTATTTTTTTCCAACCAACTAATATGAATAAATGAAATTAGTCGACTAATTATTCGACTAAAATAACTGGTAAATCGGTAATTCTAAGAAATTTAAATTGTAGTCGTAATTCTATTTAAAACTAGTCAAAACAAAAATACCGATAATGATACGCACGGCTACACTTCAATAGGAAATCAAGGCCAATCGATTTTTGGATAAAACACAAAATACTGTTGGGAAAATTATTCAACTTAGCATTGAAGTATTTAGTGATCCCTGCTACCTCAGTACCTTCAGCGAGAATTTTTTCAAAAGCAGGTGAAATCATGTCAGCAAAAAGAAATAGAACTAATCCAAAAAATTTAGATATGTTAATATTTTTTTAAACAAAAAATTAAAACAGTTGTAAATTTGTATTTATTTTTCCTATAGTAATGTTTTTTGTTATATTATTATTATTTTTGTTATATTGTCCAATAAAAATCAATTGAATAATAAATAAAGTCAAATTGAATAATGATAATAAAAATAAATCGAATAATAATAATTAGTCAAATAATAAAATAAGTCAAATAATAATAATTAGTCGAATAATAAAATAAGTCGAATAATAATAATTAGTCGAATAATAAAAATGTTCAAGTAACTAAATTAGTCATATGGTACCACCGACTAAGTCGGTAGTAATTAGTTACTTTTGCCCATCACTAATACTGATACATATCTTAATGTATTTCCAAAAAATTAGAAAAATCTCAAGTCAATTTTTTTATAGGTGTATTACGTTGAAATTTTAGTAAAATCTAGAGTTGGGCAAGTATTGTTTTTTAAAGTCCAGTCGAGTTCAAAATTTGAGTACTTGAAAAATGTCGAGTAATACTAAAAAAATAGTGGAGTATTACTATTATAGTTAATTCTCCTAGAATTCTTATCGAAGATATTTGGGTTCTCTCAGTTATTTATAGTTTTAACATTTATTTTTAAATAAAATAGTGAAACGAGTACTCGATTCAAGTCGAGTATTCGTATTTACGAGTACATTTTTTTAGTCAAGTCGAGTTGAGTACTCAAACACTACTCAAAATTTTTTCCAAAGTCGAGTCTCACCCAACTAGTAAAATCAATGTTTATGTTATACATTTGTGGATTCTTATTATTTCTCAATATTTTACAATAATGTTATATAAAATAGACAAAAATTTTTTAAATATTTTGATAATTTTATTGAAGCATACTTTATATTGGTTAATGTATTTCCTAGATATTAGAAAAATATCAATTATTAATTTTTTTTTTTTATAAGTGTTTAAATTTTATAAATTGAGCAATTCAATATTTAAAGTATTTATATATGGATTCTTATATTATTTCAATTTTTTACAATACCTAATGTTAAATAAAATTGATAAATAATTTTAAAAATTTTATTGTAGCTCAAATACACTCTACTTAGCTCATTTCCAATTAATTGTGAATATTACATTTACATTTTTTTTTTTTTTTTTTTTAGATTTACTTTAAAGGAAATGTTTTCTTCTATCTTTTTTATAATGAGTATTTTATCCCTAAAATTACTTTTAAGTATACTTTTTACTGTTTTTTATGAACATGTTTTTACATTGGAATATAGGTGGTATAGCATTCTCTTAAATAAAGTACTAACTCCAATTATATACCAAATGCATATCCTAATTATAGTGATTTTTTACTATCTTAAATTTTGTTTTCAGTCAAAAAAAGAAATATCATTGTAAAACTAATAAAAAAAAAAATTATTTAAATTTTTATAAAATTATATTTTTAGAATGGTGTAATGTTGTTAAGGCTGATAACTCTGCTGCAACAGCGAGGAATAAGATTACAGGGATGGTAGTTGGAGGAGGAGCTGGCTCCCTCTGCCATTCCCGACAATCGTCACCATTATTTGTATTGCATTTGCCCACCATCCCCTTAAATTGGTCTGTGATATCCAGCTCAACATTTAGATTTACTAGAGATCCTCCGTCCCATCAACAAACACAGGTAAATAAGTTAGATTTTTATAATTTGTATTGTTCACAAAATGATTAATAGAAAAAAAAATGTATTTAAGTTAAAGATTTTATTTAATAAATAGTTACAATAAATTTTATAATTTTTAATATTTGGAATTAAAATAATAAATTGTCTATTATATCTACTTTTTTATATTTGCTATTATCTAAATATTTTTTTTAAGGATTTGTATGGTACGATGGTAACTGCCAGTGATGTTGATAGTTCTAATTGGGGAGGAACTGGACAACAAACTATACTGGCTCGCTACTCTGGTGCTCATGTTAAAGATGTTACTACTACTATTAGTTTTAGGATTAAGTCTAATTGTTCAACAAGTGATAATGACAGTGATGATCAAAGCGCAATGTACAAAACCATTCCATTAAACAAACATGTTGATCTAATTGCACAATACAAGCGAAATTGGGGTATTTCCACAATATGTTGTTTGTTAGGAGGCGGTGAAACAACTTTAGCATCGGGTAACGGTACAGCTACCGCAGGCTGGGGTAATCCTGGTACAACACCTGTACCTGCATCCGTCACTGGTACTTCAAACTGGAATACAAGCCCACTTGTGGATGGTCAATCTCCATCAAATGCAGTCTCTAATGGTCCTTGGCAACAAAATCCACAGTCCTCTAGTACCAGCTCAAATAATACTAGTCAAACATCTAACATAGGTATGATTTTAAACATTATTTTATGAATTATAGGAATGTACATTTAATAATTTATAATAGGTAATAAAGGACAAAGTTCAAACACTGGATCATCAAGCGGCAATGGTACTATATCTACATCACAAGCTACAAATCAACAAAACACTACATCATGGGCCCAGGCAGCTGGAAAAAATCTTCCAACTTCATCAGGACCTCAAGTTTCTAGTAATTCATCAACAACAACTACAACAGTTAATATTACTACTAGCACAGTTTCCAATCCTCAATCAAGTAATTCACCTCCAACAAATGGTGGAAATGGAGTTGTAAATACATCAACTAAACAACAATTGGAACAAATTAATACAATGCGAGAAGCTTTGTATGCTCAAGATGGATGGGGTGGCCAACATGTTAATCAAGATAGTCAGTGGGATGTTCCACATAGTCCAGAACCTAATACCAAGGATGGTCCATTAACTGGATTAACTGGAGGTCCTGGATGGAATAAGGTGAATAATGGTACAGATTTATGGGAAGCAACTTTACGGAATGGCGGACAACCTCCATTACAAGTAATTAAAACAAGATTTAAAATTTGTTTTATATATATGGAGTTAATTATTTAATTTTAGATTCCAGTACAAAATACTTCTAAAACCCCTTGGGGACATACTCCAGCTTCAAATATTGGTGGCACATGGGGCGAGGATGATGATGTCAGTAGTGTGAGTGGAGTGGAAGGAAATACTGGTAATTGGGGCATAAATCCAACTAGTAATATTAGTAATCAGTGGGGTCAAGGACAACCTCCTCCACAAGGACCTGGTGGTCCCATGTGGGGTGGTCCACCTAAAAAAGATATCGGACCTGAAGGTCAGTCCTGGAATTCTGGTAATGCTGCGTGGAATGATCTCAATCGGCCACAAGGATCTATGGATCAGGGTCCTCATCGTCGAGATATTTTACCAAATGGAATTGTTGATCATAGGTATATTCTTTTAGAATATTTAGTTTGAATTTAAAATATATTGGTAATTTATTTTTAATTTTATTTATGTATGTATAGCAGAGGAATTGGTAGTGATGCTCGTGGTGGTATCAGTGGTCGTTTAAATGGAACTTTGTCTGGTGGAGGTGCTGGTATGGAACCTATGTGGGGTGGACCACCACCACATCATATGCAACATCATGTTCAACCACCATCAGTTGGCCCACCACCTTCAGTCATAACTACACCTGGTGCAAAACTTGGACAAGGACAAGTGCCAGGTAGTTATTTAATTAATTTTTTATTTATTATGGGCATCTAAGTTAATTTAGATTTTTTTAAAAATAATTAATTTGTCACTTTTTTAAACTTTACCGGTTTTGAGTATAAATGTAGTTTAAGGCATTTGTATTTTTTAATTAAACATTTATTTTATTTTGCGCTATCGCTAGAAACTAATTTTTGGTTTTATTAACTAATTTTATTAAATTCATATTATCCATACTTGCTCATATTAAGTTTGGAGTAAATTTGAATTTCATCATAAATATAAAATTATTCTTTTTACACTCATAAAAAATTGATATTTACTCTTTTTTATGTTTGTTGTACTTTGGATGTGGTAGTGCAGAGTTTTTAATCATATGATAATCATTCTGTTATGATTTTAAATGGTTTTGTGATACTAATAATCAGTGGTCGAAGTTGGGTAAAATAAGTGGAGGGATGCCTTATTTAAAAGAACTTAATAATTTTATTATTATAACGGTTCCATTGATAACTTCTCCCCCCTCCTCCATTAATAAATGTTCCAGTTTTTTATATTTCATAAGATTTAAGAAGTTTAAAAAGACCTAATAAAAGAAGTCTATTATAAAAATTAACAATATTTATATATCAAATCAAAATTAATTTTATATTATTTGATTATGAGATATGTCTCAAACGTTTTTAGCTTATCTATAACTTTACGTTACATTACCTACCCTGTACCCTCATTATTTTATTTTATTGTTGTTTTCACTGTTGTTGCGATAGCGTCCACACATACGAGGGGCAATCAAAAAGTAAGTTGCATTTTGCCATATTTTTTGTCCTGGTGAATATTTTTTGTTGAAACTTTGGGGTAACACTCTACACATTATACTTTAAACGTATTAATTCCTAAATTGATAGTTAGATGTTAAACTTATCAGTAACAAGTTGACAATCATGGCTACTGCTACTATTATGCCGTCCAAAATTGAAATTCGTGCAGTTATTAGATTTTTATGGTTAAAAAATTATAAACCAATACAAATACATAAGGAGATGTGTGAAGTCTATGATGATAAAACAATTTCGAGATATGCAGTTGAAAAGTGGTGCAATATGTTTAAAAATGGCCGAACGGATATGAATGATGATTACCGTGCTATGGACGATCTCCCAACACGGTATTCATCGTTGATATCCGTTGGGCCTTTTTTAAACATATTGCACCACTTTTCAGCTGCATATCTCGAAATTGTTTTATCATCATAGACTTCACACATCTCCTTATGTATTTGTATTGGTTTATAATTTTTTAACTATAAAAATCTAATAACTGCACGAATTTCAATTTTGTACGGCGTAATAGTAGCAGTAGCCATGATTGTCAACTTGTTACTGATAAGTTTAACAACTAACTATCAATTTAGGAATTAATGCGTTTTAAGTATAATATGTAGAGTATTACCCCAAAGTTTCAACAAAAAATATGGCAAAATGCAACTTACTTTTTGATTGCCTCTCGTAATTCTATGTCAAAAATAAATTATAATAAATTTTTTAATATTTAGTAATAATATACATTTTATTAAAATACATTGAACCTTTTTTTTATAATTATTTCAATATTGGTGATTTAAATAAAAAGTTAAGGAAGGATGCTTATTATTGGACATAAGAAGTGGTAGGATGGATTTTGTTTACTAAAAAAAGTGGAGGGATGGCATCTCCCTGTATCCACCCCAATTCGACCACTCCTAATAATTTAATGACTAATTAATTTGTAATAAAATACTACACATTGTGTGAGAACCTATAGGTAAATGTTGAAATTTTTTATTTTTTAGTAATGAGTAATAAGAATAACTTATAATAATTTATTGCACATATTAGGTAGGCATTTTGCTTAAATTAAAATGAGTACTATACAAATGTCCTTATTTTTAATAGATTTTATTCAATTAATATTTTTCTTTAATTATAATAAATCTTCAAGCCTTACTTTAGATACCTATGCTGAATCATATATAATTTGATGGAATAATTTTTTGTTAATACAAAATTAATTTATATCAGATCTTTTTAAAGTTCATATATATAAGTAGATCATAAGATATGAAGTTGTCAAAAATATATAATTTAATTAGTAATATTCGTTTATATCCATAATAAAGGTGGTGGTAAATCTGAATAGAAATATATTAACATATACATATAAGTATAATAATATTATAATTATTTAAATTAAAATTTTTATTTATTCATGTTTTTTTTTTTTTTTTTTTTTTTGATAATGAAAATATGAAGTTAGATAATACTATTTTAAAATAATTTTAATTCATTTCAAGTTTGAAATTTTTATAAATTTGTAATATAAGTTTATTAATTCTAATATTCAATAATAAAAATAGTTAAAGGATTTTAAAAAGTTAAATTAAAATTATTTCAAGATGTATTTATAATTAGAAAAACATTCATTATTTGTATTTATTCAGATATTGATATTAATTATATATTGTATACCTATTTATTATATCTCTATATAATATAATAAATTCAAATATTTGATATTTTTTTTTTTATATTTAATTTTGAAAAGCTTAATTTTTAATATATCACTTTATGATTAAATGGTGGTAAATGGATCGTTTATAAATTGAAGAAAAAAGTTCTTTATGCTGTTTTCAGTAATTAATCAGTGGTCAGGACCACCACTACCACCACCCAAAGATTTAAATCCTATGAATAACAACAACAAAGGCAATGGATGGGAAGAACCATCGCCCACAGATCACAGGCGCAATTTATTAAATTACGATGATGGCACATCCTTATGGGGAAATACTCAAACTAGGCCCAATGTGCCTGGCGGTAAGACATCCAAAACTTTTAGTGTATAATAATATTTTTGTTTTTCTTAATTTAAAAAAGTAAAGTTAAGGTTCATGTTTTCTTTGGACATTAAATAGTAGTTATGTAAGTGTTTAAAAAAAGGTTTGAAGATTTACAAATATGATGTTATATTTATCATTTTATAAATTTGTTTCTTATATCAAATATATTTTTATTATTTATAAAATTAAATATACTTTAGTAGATTATTCTACATAAAATATATTTTAGTTATGATCAAATTATTGAATTTGAATGTCTTAAATTTATTATATTGAATGTATATAAATAATGAATAGGAGAAATAATCTAATGTATAAATGCAAACAGACACATAGTGAAATAAATACATAAAAATCAGCAAGTTGATTATATTTTATACATTTTTTTAATTAATAATACAATTGTTTGTAGGTGGTTTATTGAGTACTCAACATAATATGAATAAACATTGGGGTAAAGCTGATATGACTGCTGCAGTAGCAGCAGCTGCAGCTGGAAGGAATAATAGTGGTTCTGGTAACATGGGTAACCAATGTCCACCAGGTGTTCTGCCAAATAGGGCAGGAATGCCACCTTCTAAAATGGTTGATCAACAACTGTGGCCTGGAAATCCACGGTATTTATATTTAAAAAAATAAATAAAAATAATATTAAATTGTTTTTAAAAATAATTTTATTTATAAAATCAAACTATTATAAATTTTAGAAATGGAGCATGGGGTGACATTAGTGGAGGAAGTCAACATGATTTGAATGTAGCTGGACCTTGGGGAGAAGATAAAATGGGTTTAACTAGTAATGCCGGAGGTCCTTGGCCCAATTCAGAATGGGGACCAGGACCTAAACCCAAAAATTCTTGGGGTGATTGTAGTAATAATGAAATGGATCCAAGTTCCTGGGGACAAAAAAATATTGTATGTAATTATAATAATTATTATAAATTTTTAGATTTTTCATTGTTTTATAATTCAGGGCCAAAAAAACCAAAATAAAGATTATATATGGCAAAGTAAATCATATAGAATTCTTGCTGAAATGGGAGTTAAGGTAAATTTGTTATTTATTTTCTATTTTAAAATTATGTATCAAATTATAATGTAAATTTTAGAAAGAAGATGTTGAAGCAGTTACACGTTCTTATAATATTAGCATGGAAGAAGCATTAGAATTTTTAATGTCTACTAGAGGTCCTGGTGTAGGATTAGATACATGGAATTCGCATGGTGGTCGTGGACAACATCCTGAAGATCAAAATCCATTTGAACGTTCTAATATTAATCAACAAAGATTCAATTCCCAACAATTACCTTTTGCTGTGCCATCAGTAAGTTTTAAGTTTCTATAAATCATAAAAAAACATTTTTATATTAATTTTTTTTTATTTCAGATGGGAAATAATTCTAACCAACAACAAGCCATGCTTCAAAAATTATTAGCTCAGCAGCCACCCGCACAGCAACAAAATACAATGCAACAACAATATTCTCAAGTATATATTACTAAACAATATTACTTACATTTGATTTTTTTTTTATGAATATCAATTTTTATTTTTTTACTAGGGAGGTTCTCGACAAATGCAAAATCAACCAACAGCACAACAATTACGAATGCTAGTGCAACAAATTCAAATGGCTGTACAAGCTGGATATTTAAATCATCAAATATTAAATCAGCCATTGGCACCACAAACATTAATCATGCTTAATCAACTATTGCAGCAGATCAAAATTTTGCAACAAAATGTTCAAATACAAGCAGCTGTAGCTAATAATCCAAAATCTGGTCCTGCCATGGTGACAGCTGCAATTGCCATTAATAAAGCTCGGCAACAAATTGCATCTCTACAAGTAAATAAATTTATTAGTATTATATATATTTATATATTAATATTAAATTATTAATACTAAATAATAAATTATAGAATCAAATTGCTAACAATCAAGCCATGCATATGAAAGCACAAGCACATCAAAATCAGTCTAATTTTGGTGGTGGATTATCTGGTTTAATGGGTGGACAAGTAGGTGATTTTTTCAAAAATGATCCCTTAGCACTTTTGCAATCTGGATTTTCAGATATGACAATGAATAAAGAATCCCAAATGGTAAAATTATATTCAAATAATTATAGTTTCAGTAATTAATATAAAATTTTCTAATTGAGTGTGTTTTTTAATGTGATTTTATAGACTGGACAAGGCTTTCAAACAAGCCAGCAATCACGTTTAAATCAGTGGAAGTTACCTAATTTAGATAAAGATGATTTAGGAATGGGCAATGATTTTAGCCGAGCTCCAGGAGCAAATTCAAAATCTACTCCTGGCAATACTTCCCCTACATTCAACTCATTATTGAGTCAAGGAGATGGGTAAAATTGATATTTTTTTATTTAATATTGTTAGTTAATCTTGAAATAATCTTTTTTTTAAAAATAAACTTGTATAAAATTCATCATGAGAAATTGGCTATGTTTAGTTATTTTCAATTAATTATTCGTTTATAAATTTAATTAGATAAATAAGTTATATTTATTAAAAAGTTTGTAATTAACATAAACAAGCATTCATTTATACTTTATTTATTAAATTTAATAAAATAATTTTAGTACTTGGACTAATGTTAATGCTCGATCTGAAAGTGGATGGCCAGATAATGCTGAAGATAATAAAGAAGTTTGGCCAAATAATGGATCAAATTCTCAATCTAATTCTGCATCATCTGCCTTTACTTCTGATCTCGTTCCTGAATTTGAACCAGGAAAACCTTGGAAAGTAAGTATTGTTATATTTTTTTAAATTATACTAGTGTATTTAATAATATAATTAAATTATACATTAGTATACACACGTGACAAACCATTATAACCTAAAAGTTATTTAAACTATTTAATTAGTATTTTATATTTTATATTTATTTTAATTAGTTATTTTAGGGTGAGGTAGAGATTCCCAACCATGACAACCTAGGGTGCTACGTACTTAAATTGTGGGTTCCACAAATTTAAGCAATCGTACATATTTTCACAATTAAATGAAATAAAAATATTTTATGAAAGTTATAATCGATTGTGTTTTGTGTAACAATGTAATATTCAATCAATTTTAATTTTGATATGAATTTTCTACAAAATACTAATACTATATTAATGAAGTAATCATTTAAAAAAATAAATAAAACATGTATAAATTAATATACATATTCAGATATTAATACTGGGTGTCTTAATTTTTAAAAATATTTATTGGTGTAATAAATGTGTATAATGTTAAATATTTATATATGTAATAAAATTTAGATTCTAAGTGAAGCATGTATTGGTTTTACAATGTGTTTTTTTTATGTCTAGGCATTTTTTTTACCAGAAATATTTTTCTGATTTTTAAGAAAAGCATATAATTCCAGTAGGAAAATGGATGTAGTTGATACTTTATTTAGGTCATTTTTGGAATTTTTGAAAAAATTACCAAAAAATGACAAAAATTTGGCAATATTGAAATTTTGATGAAATAAAGTTCAATATTTTATGATAATTCAGAAATATTAAACTTAGAGACTTGATAATTTTATTGGACTTTTATGTAGGTGCTTAATCATTTATATGCATGGTAAAATATTGGAACAGTTATGCAAATTTTTTGTAAAAACACTGAAAATTTTCTTTAATTCTCATATTTATCTATATAATGTTAAATACAATTAGCAATTTTAGGCTTTTCAGTTCAACATAGTATAATATATATTGTATCGTTTCTCAACCAAGGGGTCGCGACCCCAGGGGGAGTATTCACATAGGTATTATATATATGTGGTAAAATTTTGGAACCGCTAGGTTAATTTTTTTACAAAATATAGGATTTTCAATATTTTGTAAAATTCTCGTTTTTCTGTATATAATGAATGATAAAATTTGCAATTTTGGGCATTCAGGTCTGTACATTTTACTGAAGTATACTTACATATTACTTAACACAGCGGTTTTCAATTAGTGTGAAGCCACGGACCCCTAGCTATAACTTAAATTGGTCCGCGGACCCCTTTTTTGTA
>JAIUCT010000025.1:3487438-3516467 GCA_021307375.1 Tetraneura akinire
TAATACTTGTATCTTGTAATACTTACTATAAAAAAATACCATAAACCGTTGAATATGATTACTAGTAATTGATAAACGCGATATGATAATTGATAAGAAATTTGCTCCTGATGTGCTGTCTCTAGACGCTCGTAAATATTCATACCACACATTTCAAATAAAATTTCAAAAATTTTCAAAAAATATGATATTGATATAGTATCAAGAAATTACAATTTAACGAGTATTAGGAAATACCAAAGACAAAATAAAAGAAATAGAAAAATCGGGAATTTACCATATTCAATGAGAAAATTGTGAAAAAAGTTACATGGGACAAACTAGAAGAAACATAGGAATTAGGTTTAAGGAACATATTAGGAGGAATATCAAAAATCAAGAAACAAACAAATCACCAATAGCAGAACACGTATTTGAAGAAAACCATAATATACAAATAATAAAAGTATTAAAACAAGTCCAAAATAATCAAGAATTAAACATAAGGGAAGAAGTAATAGAAATGTCAAAGAATAAAAATAACTTGTTAAATTGGGATCTTATCCCCTATAAAATAATTTATTAAAATTGTTAAAAACATAAGGATCGGTATTACTCATTGATCGATGCGCTACCTAGATGCGACTAATCGATTAATGTCATCCGGTTTTTATATAAAGGAAATGTATACGTGTTGAACGACTCTGTAGTAGTTGTTTAGTACTGATGATGAAGACTTGATCTCGAAATGCGTATTTGTTAAAATAAAAACAAATTTTTTGTAGAAATTGGGTTTCTTTATTTTTAGATTTTGAGCGTGGCGAAGAATGTATTGGTTTTACAATGATGTGTGTCTTTTTTTTTTTTAAATATGAAGACACTTTTACTACTCAAAATAATGCTCCGATTATCACGAATAGCATATTATCTCAAAATTGACCCTTAGCGATAGAAAAAACGATGAAAAAATAACGAAAACTAAAATTTTGACAAATTCAATTTCAATATTTCACGATAACTCGGCCAATTTTGAAGTTAGAGTCTTAAAAATTTTATCGAGTATTCACATAGGTATTATATATATGTGGTAAAATTTTGGAACCGCTGGGTTATTTTTTCTACAAAATATAGGACTTTAAATATTTCGTAAAATTCTAGTTTTTTTTTGTATATAATGTTTGATAAAATATTTTTGGCATTAAGGTCTGAAAATTTTTCTGAATTATATTTATATATTATTTAACATTAATTCAAAATATTAAAAAAATCCCTAGTCTCAGTTTTAGATTCTGAGCGTAGCAGGAATGTATTGGTTTTACAATGATGTGTGTCTTTTTTTTATTATTTTTTTGTTTTGTTTTTAAGTATGAAGACACTTTTACTACCCGAAATAATGCTCCGATTATAACAAATAGCATATGTTTCAGGTAGCAAAGTGGATGTAGTTGGTACTTTATTTAGGTTATTTAATTTTTCAAAATTGACCCTAAGCGGTAGAAAAAACTACCAAAAAATGACGAAAAAACGGCATTTTTCAAATTTCGACGAATTCGATTTCAATATTTCAAAAAAACAGCATTCACAAAAACTATGGCAGACATGTGGTGTAGTCGACGTAACATTCCCGAAAGTTACTTAGGTGTCAAGCACCGTAGCCAGGCATCGACAGCGGATGGATGACCGCTGTTTTTTTTATGTCTGAAGTCATCAAATTTAGAAAAATCCATAGTTAAAATTTTTTTTCTTGCTGTTTTAAGTTAATATTTTTAGTTTTTTTTTATGTCTGAAGACACTTTTACTACCCGAAATAATGCTCCGATTTTCAAGAATAATATATGTTTCCGGTTGGAAAGGTGGTACTTGGTATTTTATTTAGGTCATTTTTCAAATTTCTCAAAATTGTCCTTATGCGTTAGGAAAAATGACAAAAAATGACTAGGAAACAGCAATATATTAATCAATACCTATTATCTGACTGAACTAAGCTCAGAATAATTTTTTCGAATGCAATGGTTTACATTGCATTCAAATTCTAATTGTAATTAAATACTATGATTTGCACACCTATATCCCTGCAGCAGAAGTATCAGCTTATCTTTTTATTAATGTTATTTCAATTTTATTATAAATTTATTAGTATAAATCTGGTTGTAAGTACTAATAATGCAAATGCAAGCAAATAATGTAATTTTTTGAATAATCTTATTTTCAATAATTAATTATTTAATAGATTGATGGATCAACATTAAAAACTCTTTGTATTCAACATGGGCCATTATTGAATTTTCATATGTATCTTAATCATGGAATAGCATTAGCCAAATATTCAACTAGAGAAGAAGCTAGTAAGGTAAGTGAATAGTACATTTATTATAATTGAATAGTAAAATAAATAAAAATAAAAATATTTATTTTTTGTTGTATATTATATATATATTACTACATGGTGGTTTAAAATTAATGTTAAATCACAATATTTATTATAAGTTTAATATAGTATTAAGAATATAGTAATTCAATTGTTCAATTAAAAAAATGTTAATATTTATCTTTTTAAGTTTTTGTTTATGAATTTCTCTAAAATTAAATTTATATAGTTAAATTATGTTAACACATTTCTATTTGTAATAAATTTAAATTGGGTCAAATTGTTGAAGTTTTTAAAAATTATTTTAATGTTTTTAACTGATATTTATCTTAAACTTAAAAAATTTAAGTAATTTTTGTAACCAATTTTTTTAAAACAAATTTTTTTATACTTTTCTGTAGTTTTAATTTTTGATTTTTGAATGGTAATATTTACTTTAATTTGAAATAGTTAAAATTTAAATATATTTAATAAATATCATTTAAATATGAATTTAAAATAAAATTGTTTTTGTATTATCAGTTATGTTCATTGAACTGAATACAATTGTAACTTTATATACATAATTTTATATTTATGGTTATTTGAAAATCAAAGTTTTTTGGGTTTTACCATACAAGGAAAATGAGGGTAGAACGTTTAAATGATGAAAAAGTGTAAAATAAAATGTGTTTTAAAAAATATTTTTTACAGAAATTACTTATATTTTAAAATTCAATATTATTTATATAATACGAGAGGCAAACAAAAAGTAAGTTGCATTTTGCCATAAGTCAAATAATAATATGATTTTTGTAAAGTAATAGTTTAAAAAGTACACAACAAGTGTAACAGTGTGTTTCCATTCATTAGAATTTCTCTCTGATTCTGGTTGAAAATAGTGGCCCTTTTCACACATACACGGTTTTCTTATGGTTTCCGCACGGCATAGCCGTGGTACTTGTGCCTGTTGTCAATGGTTATTATAATTTTATAGTTATAATTTATAAACAACTGTGGTAATGGGTAAAAATAAAAATAGCTCTAATACTTTTAAATAGACGCCGCCCAGGAAAGAAATTGGTGACTTTTATACGTGTTTAAGGGCCTCCGAAAACATAAAGATAAGTTTTTCATGTATTTTCGTATGCCAATGAAATCTTTTGACGAATTACACGATTAATAAATCGACATCCATAATAATTGTTATTATTGCGTGTGCTTGTAGAACAGGTAAAATGACGGGAAAAAATGATAGAAATCGCAGAAAAAATTAATTGACTCTTCCGTGTGTGTGTGAATAGTATCGTAATACTCAACAAATTACTGAGCGCGACTATGCCGTGACGAAACTTTGAACCGTGTGGACTCGCGCGGCTGAAACACGGACATGGCACGGTCGCGATAACGTGTGAAACCTTCCATAAATAGCCATACATTAGTAAAACGTCGCAGAACCGTTAAGACGGAAACCGTGTACATGTGAAAAGGCGCTAAATCTCATCACCAGTCACTATTTAGAGTATTTGTATTAGTTTATAATTTTTTATCATTAAAATTGAATAATAGTGCGAATTTCAATTTTGGACGACTTTAGTACCAGTAGCCATGATTGTCGACTTGCTTCTGATAAGCTTAACAACTGAAGGAGGATTCACACTTCAGCGTTAACCAATTAGAGACAAGAAAAAACAAGTATTGATAAAACTACTTGTTTTTTCTTGTCTCTAATTGGTTAACGCTTAAACGCTGAAGTGTGAATCTGCCTTAGTTTTCACTTAATGAATAAATACGTTGATAATATGTGATTAATGTTAACTCAAAGTTTCAACAAAAAATATTTACTAGGACAAAAAAATGGCAAAATGCAACTTACTTTTTGATTGTTTCTTGTATATAGTATTATTTTTAAAACATTTATAATATATGCTGGATCATAATATGAGATATATATATATATATATAAATCACCCTATATACCTATGTATATATTATTTTTAATTTTTATTAATAATTAATATTTTAATATAAAATAAGAATGAAAAACACATTATTTATATTTTATAATTATGACATTTTATTTGAAAAGATACAATCATTTTGGGGGATTTTTTTTTATTAGGCTCAAGGAGCATTGAACAATTGTGTGCTCGGCAATACAACAATATTTGCTGAATCACCAACAGATGCTGAAGTACAAATGCTACTTACACATCTAAGTGGTGGTGGTAGCAGTACAAGCAGTAACAATTCTACACAACAAGCAAATTGGAATAATGGTCGTAATGGGAATAGCGGAAACTCCCAGGGACAACAGGGTTCAGATACTTGGGCTAATAGTCAACTGTGGGGTGGTAACAACTCTGGACCTCCTGGTAATACAACCTCTCTATGGGGGGCAGGAGCTGATCAAATTGATCCACATCGCACTACACCATCATCTTTAAATTCTTTTATGCCTGGCGATCTTTTAGGTAGTGAAACAATGTAAAAAATTAAATATATATATATATATATATATAATATTTATTTACAAATACAATCCTGACTTATAACTAAGTCCAAATATAATGACATTTTTATAATAAGGTCTTAGAACACCATGAACACTTAATCGACTTATTTATTAAGCTTAAAACAAATCGAGCCAAGTTTATATTTTAGATATTATATAATTTTATTCTGCTTGCCATTCGACTCTGGGTAATCGTTTTGGCAGCACAACTATAATTTTTTTTAAGACTTACATGTTTTTATTTTATTAATTTTTAAATGTGAGTTCTTCTTTTTATTTTTAATTGTATACTACCAAAGTAAATAAGGATTATAAAATAATTATAATGTTTAGTAGTTTTGTGACATTAGACATTAAGACGGTTACGGGGTGTTTTTAATTTATGAATGAGTTTTTTCTTAGTGATTAATTTTATCATGTTCACCATCTATCTATAATATTATATATACATTTCTTCCTATGTTTTTTTTTTTATTATTAAAAAAGAATTTAAATATTATAATTATAAATCATGTTAGGAATAGTGTTAAATATATAGGTCTAAAAATATAATATACTATACATGTATATGTATTTATATATATATATATATAAATATAAATATAAAATTAAGTAAAAGACAAAAAGAAAAAAGAAAAAAGGTAAAAATATTATTATTGTCCACGTTGTTATTATTGTTGTGTTTTAAATTAGATGGTTAAGTACAAAAAATCTTCCCTATTAAAATTTGAGTAAAATGTATATGCACATGTGTTTGTATATGGGCCTTCATGTATTTGAATAGATTGTTACTAGTACAAAAACAGTATTTCATGTTAAAGACTTAAGCAATGACCAACCATAAAATTGTTGCCTAATTTTTCTTTTCTTTACTTTTTTTTTTTTTTTTTGTTAGATTTTAATTTCTTATAGTTTAATTTTAGGGAACTACAATTTTACCTTTTAGCATTTAATACATTTTGGGGCATATCTTTAATTAAAGTTTAAAAGGAATGAAAAAATGAAAGTGAGAGGTATTAAATTGACATATTTCATTTCAAAATAAAAATCAAATCTTGAGGGAAATAGCTTTTTTTTTTGACTGCTTAAATATATATATATATAAAGACTGATTATTTTAAAAAATATTCTTATAGACACATATACATACACATACATACATACATACGCATATGAAATGTTCTAATACATTTTCAGTAATCATTTGTAGTTTTTGTTTTAGCAATTTGTTTAAGTCAGTTTATTCTAAATTCAAATTATGAAGACTTGAAATATATAATTTATTGGAAAAGTAATAATTAATATATGTATAATATACAATGTTCCAATGAATAATGTTTTTTTCGTGCACAATAACATGATCTCTAAATACAATCAATTTTGTTGCAATATAATATGAAATTTGTTTAAATTTTCAACTAGCAATACATAAAAATAAATGAATAATAATTGACATAAAATATTTAATGTTCAAAACAAAAATAAAAAAAATATGTTTGTCAATTAGTTCTTCAAAATTTCCCTCCCATCTCAATTTAAAAATACACCAGTAAAATTTAGTTTAGCCGTAGATCTCAATATCTGTTGGTTTATTATTAAATAGTTTTTTTTTAAGTATTATAAAGTATTGTGGGGTAAATGTCTTTTTGGTGAAGTGACTTCCCAAAAGTACCATTTTTAAAACATGTATGTTGATAATTTTAAGACGATCTAAAACCAATACGCTTCATGTGATAAATAAAATTGTTAAAAAATGCTTATCCTTATACTGTGATCTATAAATATGAATTTTTTTTGTTTATTATTTTTATTATTACTATTAATATTATTAATTATTATTAATTATTCTTATATTAATTATTATAATACATCATAAATTAATTTCCTTTCTGACTGAAGAATTTCATAACCAGTTAAAATTTTTTGTTCTATACTTCCATTTATTTATTTTTTCAAATGTGCCATTAAATTACAAATAAATTATTTTTACTTAATTTTATTGCTTTTAACAGTTAATGAAAAAATTGTTTATACAATTTTTTTGATCTCTTTTTTAGTGTTCTTTTCTGTAATTTTATTTTTGTGGCACATCAATTATATTAAAAATTAATAAAATCAATTAATTTTGAATAAAAAAAAATAAATAAATAAAAAAAAAAAAGAAAAAAAAAAGAAAAACGGACAGTGATACTCTCCCAATTATTATTAAATTTAAGATTGATTGTGTTCAGAAGGCAAGTAGATATGTCTTCCATAGATATAATTAAAAATATATGAGTATCATAATTTCTTTTTATTATTATAATTATTTTTTTTTTGTGTGTGTTTGGGGGGCCTGGGGTGATGCACTCCGCACTAATATTAAGTTTTAGATAATTTTTAACACATAAATATCCGTAGATAAATTGTCTTTGCCAAGTTAAACCAAAAAGTAATATTAACTATTCTTGTTTATTTTGTTATTATTTTATTATATTATTATTATTATTATTATTATTATTATTATTATTATTATATATATATTTTTTTTTCAAAAAATTTAAATTATACTAAATATCCATAATAAAAAATATAAAAATTTGAATTAAAAAAAAAAAAAAAAAAAAAATTGTAAAAAAATTAATGTGTGGTTAATTTTTAGTCAATAGTTTTTTAAGCTGAATAACATTATTTTTAAGGTAATTTGTCACAAGTGTTAACTACATACAAATCGTCCTTCTATTTTATAGACCATTAATAATAATAAAAAAATTATTTTACATAATGAAATCTTTTTCTAAGATTAGGTTAAGTTTAGGCGTGTTTGAGAGAGTTTGTGTTGTGTCAGGGATATGTAATTATAATATATATATATACATATGTTTAATAATTTTGTCTCCTTTTGTCGGGGGTACATTGTGATCTTATATTACCATGAAAAGTCATAATAAAATAATTATTTATGCATTATATTAATATTTCACTGCTCACTATTTGTGATAATAATAATTATTATATATATACATATATATATATATAAATAAAAAACAGTCTGGATAACAAATATAAATAACACTTGGCATTTTTTGTCTAAACTATTAAGCAATAACAACTTTATTTAAGTCGTATGTGTATGTGGCCTTTGTGTAACAAATATTTTTAAAGTTAGAATGAATTGTGACAACTAGTATTTATTCCTATTCCTCTAACCATAAATCTAGTAATTTTGATGAAATATACAAATTATTCCTCATAATTGAATGTTATATTTATACATATACATATTAAATGTTGATCATTTGTGTGATTTTTAACTTTAACATTCGTTTTATTTTTGAACGTATATTCGGGTATTATATTTCCTAACAAATTAGTCTGACCCGTAATCATTCGCGTACTCTTAGCCATTCATAAGTGCATTCCTAAACATTATAGTCCTTTGTAAACAATACTCATTTTGTCAATTTGTTTTCTTTAGTTTTTATTTTTTATAATATATTCATACATACACACAAAATATGATGTTATTAATTATTCTTTAGTTTATTTAAAGTTCCTCATGGGTAATTACCTCAGTAGAATTTAAAAACTCATTAAATTCTTTAAATCCAATTTAAATTACCCCATGTGTGTATATAATATATACAATTATATTTGTAAAAACTACACACGAAGGTATACATAATATTTAAATCAAAAAATGATATATATATATATATAACATTAAAAAAAAAGAAAAAAAGAGGATTCTGTTTCTATTTTTTTAAGTTTTACTCCTATTGTCTTAGTTCATCTTTACCTATAATAATCATCATTTTACCTATTTATGTCGAATTCATATCGAAACACAGATTTGTGATTAAAAAGTGCCACGATGTTCAATTAGTTAAATATATTTAAAGATTAAAACTAATAATAAATAATGATTTTTAAAAACAAGTGTAATATTTATGAAAGTTATTTTTAAGTAAAGCGTTATTTTATTTTTATTGTAATCCTTAAGATCACAGAGCCTATTGAATGATGTTTTTTTTTTTTTATGAGACTGATAATGTATTGAGACGTGTCTCTCATGCCTGTGCGAATAGAAATGGTTTTTGAGTGTCATAGGCTCTTAGAAAATAATGAGTGTTTTTATGTTTAGATAAATAATTATGTAAATGATTTATGGTTTGTTTTATTGTTTATATGTATGCTTACCATGCATATGGTATTTGTTCCCTAAGTCGTTCAGTGTGTGTTTCTCTAATAATTATAAAATTGTTGTTCTAAACATAATATAAAGTATATAAATTTAAGAAATTAGATTTTGTTGTATAATTTTGAGCTTGATTTTTTTTCTTTATTTTAGATAATCATGGGGGTTAAAGTATTAATATTTTCAATATATATATATATATATAAATATTCATACTTTTTGTAACTGTATGTGATTAATATCAATAATAAATTTATAAACTTGTTAAATGTAATATAGTGTAGTATAGTATATTGTTTTTTTTAACATACCCAATACATTTTTCATTAGGGGTTGGGAATATGTAAACTATTATTTTTTATTTTGTAATGCACGACGTAAATCATTTTAGTCTGGTGTGTTCATGTGTTTAACTTAATGTTTACATAATAATTGTATGCCTTGAACAACACTTAACCACTGCCCCTTCACTGGTGTTCAGTGTATTATGCTTATATTTTAGCACTATAGTGTGTACTTATTCATGTTTAAATATTTTGTTGAGATATATAAAATACGTTACCAAATTAACTTGTATAGAAAAATTAAAAAATAATTTTTTACTGTGTGATTTCATTTACAAGTATCTTTGTCGTTAAAGTTAAATAATATAGCATTGCAATTATTTCCTATTATAACTAGTTCTGTTATTTTAAAATATGTTGTTTATATAATTTAAAATATAATAAACATTCAAAATAAACTTTGTGAAAAATACAATTACATTTTACAATAATGGCATAATCCCGTCGATAAAACATGTTCTTTTGAACCAGCAGTCATTACAAGTAAAGAAAAGACTAAACAATATTAAGTATTTAATAATATTCATTTATTAGAAAAAAAACATGTATATTATATTCTAGTAATATTTACTGTTATATTTTAACCTAGTCAAGTTCATTTACCGTTACCAACAGACAATCAACCATAAGAGTTTGTTGAGAGCTTGACAATAATAATAGGAATAATTTACAAGTGCAAACCTTTTAATTAACCAAAATATTTTGGAAGTTTAACATATCTGTTATAAATTTGGTATTGCACCTTTACTTTATTTTATTTACCATGTATGCTTAAATCTGTTGGTAACCATATATTCTTAATGTGATTTTGTCAGTTAGACTGAAACAAATTAATAAAGTTTATTTATTATTATTATTTTTTTTTTTATGTTGAATTTTGTACAGAACAAAATTATGTATGTGTGGTTATTAAATTTGTGCAAGGAGGATAAAGAAAATGTTTTCCAATTAAGTAAATAAAATCTCATATCTGTAATATTTTTAATATAATATATATATAAATCAAATAAAATCATTTGGGATATTTCTTATAAATAACACTGTTTTGTATGTACCGGGGTAATTAATGGTTTCGTCTTATTTTTGCTCAAAAGTAATAGTCCTTTGTGCACTATAATTCCATTTTAGTGATTGATTTTTGCAATTATTCTATAATGATAACTATTTTATTGCAGATATGATTTACAAAAAAAAAAAAAAAAAAAAAAATATATATATATATATATATATAATAATAATAATAATATATATTAAGTTAATTTAAAGATAAACAGGGTTAATGTTATACTAATTTTTTTTTTTTTTAATTTTCTTTGCTTTGTTCACTGTATTATTTATTATTAATGGTAGTATTATTTTATTGTTTTTCGTGAGTATTGATGTTGGCAAAACGTAATTGAAATACAGCCCTATATGTTATATAACACATTAATATAATATTTAAAGAAGCTCAATAATTTGTGTGAAGGTACATTTTTTCTTATTAACACCAATGTGAACATAAATTTCATCGATTAGTCATCGTGTTTAAAATTATATTTGATTAATTTAATAATCCTTCTAAATTATATTTTTGTAAAGTGTAAACCATATTATTTTTATTTGTGATTACGTTTTGAAAAATATGGATATAATAAAATTACCATTGAAAATAAATATGAGATACAAACTAACAGACTCGGGGCCAGATATCGTTTTTAGGTGCTAAATTAATATATTCGTGTAGGCAATATAAGCCCTTTTACTATCATCCCCGTCTTCCTTTAGTACCTACTATATTGTATTTTGATGAACATAAACTGTTATAATTAAACATTAATATGTGCCTTAAAATTATATGTATCATATTGTTATTTGGAACTGTTAGTGTAACGAGTCAAATGAACGGACCAAAAACAATGAATAGAGTGATGTGAGTGGCTTTTGTTTTTTCAGTTTTGCCAATACTGATTTTCATTGAAAATATTTTCAGTAATAGTTGATATGTATTAATTAAACTTTTATTTTTTGTGTGTGCCGCTAGTTTTATTTTACACAATATATTTAATATTTCTAGTCATGCTTAGTGGTAAATGTATTATTAATATTATTATATTATACTTATGAAAGAAATGTTAACCTATGTTTTTTCTGTAAATCTTACAAAAATAATAAATGTATGTATTATTAATTAAGTTAATTTTATGGATAGAATGTAAATTGATCATAAAACAAACACAAACATTAATATAACTAATATAAAATATGTTAACCTTAAAGTCTTATTAATTTTATAAGCGGTGATGGAAACGTAATTGACCATTTTTATTTAATAATTTTATTTTTGCTTGAAAATAAAGATTGCCTCTTATATTGTAACTGGATGTCTTTTTTATTTTATTTTATGTTTTAAAATAATAAATATAAAATTTAAATGAGTATTTGAGACTAAATATAATGAAATCTCAATGTTCACTGCTGACATCATTAGATATGTCTTAATATGTTATGTATTTTATATATATTTAAAAATATTCATTTTAAGAGATTTTGATCCATTTTTTTTTTTTAATGACTAAGTGGCCTTTTAGTGGTATTTTTTTTGTTTTATTTAAGATGAGACATTATATCATAATATATATTTAAATATTATAAATTGTAAACATATTAAACGTATTACCATGTAATCGAGTGATAACTGCAATTTTTTTAACCAACTAATAATTTTTGTACCTGGCTGTTAAAGATGTCTGATCGAATTTTCACGTAAATATCTTATAGGCACGGGGTGTCCCTATAATGAAACATACACATTTGTTTTCTACATTAATTATGGTTTAAAAATTAACTATTTATATATACTATTATGGTTTGTATCTTAGTTAAGCTAATACCAAAATTAGGATGGAAATCATATACATTTATTTAAGTTACATTATATTACAATTTAAATATTATTATTATATAAGAATTATATTTAATATGATTGAGAATATATGTATTTAATATATTATTGAAAAAATTAATTTTTAGTAGCTGTTGTACGTGCAATATAGGTATATTGCTTCTCTCTTGGTTATAATAAAATAATATTTATCTTAGCAAATATTATTAACCCATTTTGATTGTTTTGTAATTACTCATAATTCAATAAAGGTTGTAATTAATATTTTGTGTTTTTTTTTAATTTATCAAAAAAATTTTTTTAGATTTTTAGTCAACATTAAAATATTTAAGGGGTAAGCACTGGATTTGAACTTTTTTTTAATTACTTTCCCAATGGATCTATAAATCAATTTTTTATTAGATAATTCCAGTTATGTTTGTTAGTGTTGATAATTGGATACTTATACTAAAAATTTATTTAGTTTGTAAAAAACTAAATAACAAGTTAATGATACAGTACTCTGGTATTAACTGGTAATACTTTTTATAAGCTGTGCTCATTAACAAGGTTTTTCATAATTCTTATAATAAATTAAACTTCCAGTGTAGTTAATGCAAAAAACTTATTGTACTAAAAAGGTACTAAAAAATAAATAAATATTTCAAATAATGTTTAACGTTTATAATTTAATTAATTATTTACCTATTAGTTAAAATTAGTGTTTCATTGTAAACAGTGCTCGAATTGGGAAAAAATTAGTAGAGGAGCTCAACCTAACAATTAAAAAACTGCGTTCCAAGTGAAAAATTGTTAAGACAAATCCGGGGGGCTTTGCCCCCCCTCCACAACGACAAAGCTGATGTTTAAAAAAAAAAAACTTCAATTTACCTACAAACAAATAAATTTCAAATATAATCCATGTATGTGATTGCGAATTAATGTTCTGATATAGGTACCTATTCAGCTATTTTTACAAAACAACCATTTTGATAGTAATATCTATATGTTACAGTAGGAAATAAAAATAATACTAATTATAAATATTATTTAATTATTATTAATAAATAACAAAATTCATCATTATTAATAGTGATAATAAATAATAATATTATAAAATACAATATATTATATTATTATGTGATAACTGATAATATCATATTATGATGAAATATAATATATAAATAAAGTATAACAAATTTTGATTAAAAAATATTTTAAATAGATAAATTGACAACAATTTAAAACTACATTTTAAGAAAAATTATTACGGTTGTATTTTCCACCGTCCCCCCGTTCCAGTAAAAAAATTAGTTGGGGTGCGCAAAAAAAAAAAAAAAAGTAGAGGAGCTCCGTCCTCCTGCGCACCCCACCCCCAATTCGAGTACTGAAATTCGCCAAGCAATGATTTAAAAATTTTAATCTTTAGAAATTTTAAATATGAAAAAAAGACGATTTGATACTCCTGCCGCATGGGATATAGGTGTGCAAATCAGAGTGTTTAATTTTAATAAGAATTTGAATGCAATGATAAACCATTGCATTCGAAAAACGATTCTGAGCTAAGTTCAATCAGATAATGTAGGTATTGATTAAAATTTTGTCATTTTTTATTAAATATTTAAAACGCACAGACAAACGTGATTTTTGATGCTAATATGTTTTATATATCTATGATTATCACCAACAAAATATAAATTTAATGTGATAAACAATAAAAGATAATGAAAATATAAAGATTGATAAAATTGGAAATTTTGGGCATTAAGGTCTGAAAATTTTACTGAAGTATAAATAAACAAAATATAAATAAAAAAAAAAATCAAATATCAATTTTAAACAGCTTTTAACAGCAAAAAAAAAAAATTGAGACTAAAAAGTTTACCACATATATATAGTACCTAGCTATGAGAACACTCAAAAAATTTTCAAGTCTTAACTTAAAAATTGCCCTAGTTATGGTGAAATATTAAAATCGAATTCGTTGAAATTTGAAAAATGCCGTTTTTTCGTCATTTTTTCTACCGCTTAGAGTCAATTTTGAGAAATTAAATAACCTAAATAAAGTACCAACTACATCCATTTTCCTACCTAAAACATATGCTATTCGTGATAATCGGAGCATTATTTCGGGTAGTAAAAGTGTCTTCATACTTAAAAACAATAAAAAAAAATTATCTGACTGAACTTTGCTTATAATCGTTCTTTCGAATGTAATAGTTTATCATTGCATTAAAATTCTAATTAAAATATAACACATGATTCGCACACCTACATCCAAGCGGCAGAAGTATTCCTTCCATTGCTTTTTTAAATTTAAAAATTTTTAGAAAAATTAATATCTAAATTAGTTTAATTTTGTTGCTTTTTTCCTAGATATTTCTAACTAATAATTTCCTTTGTTATTATAAAATAAGTAAATTTGAAAAATGGTCTTAGTGAAGTATGACAAACATTAATTTTTTTTTTAAATACATAATTTGTAGAAATCTGACCATGATTTTGGTTCAAAAGTATCTTTAACCAAATATAAAACTTTCTAAAATATAAAAAATTACATATGTGTATTGTATTTTTCAATAATTATTAAAATATTTTTTTTTTTTTGTAAGAATTTGAGAAAGTATAACATTAAAATATACATATTTAATTTTCAGTGTTTTGTTTATAATGAAAATTACACTATAATATATAATTAATACCATTGTTTGGCTGTTTGGATAATTAAGGTCAGTTTTCTTAAAATCTATATATCCATGTAAGTCTATGGGTATGTAAGTGTTACAGATTGAATTAGATCGAATTCAAACTTTTTTGTTATTGATGTCACACTGAAAATAATGCAATGAGAAATACTATTTTTTTTCTAGCATATTTTCAATCCACAACCACATGTTGGTGCTAGTGTAGCGTACGATCTACCAGCTTATTTATGCGATTTATGTGCTGCTTATTACCGATAAAAAACTGGTTAGTAATGTGTATCATAAAATAATTATAAGGCTTGCGAAGCATTATGTATGGAATATGTAGGGACCATCGGCCATCACATAGTTTTAAAAAGTGGGAAAAGCTCCCTTCGCCTGCCGGCATGCTCGCTTTCTCAAGTGCTGCCTTGAGGCACTTATCACGAAATAAATATATCAAACCTAAAACCTAGCCAATCTTTGATACTGGTACGGATAGTACCTAATATGTACCATGAGATCAAAAGTATGTCAAAAATAAAAAAAGTGATAGTATCAAAAACTACAAATTTAATAACAAATACAATGAAAAAAGAAATTCAAAAATTTTGATTTAAAAAAAAAATTTGAAAATGAAGTTTTGCTTATAACTAGATAATGAACTGGTTAGTCTACCACAGGTAGAGCACATGTAAGCGGTAGACGCACACTACATTAGCACTCCATGTTTTATTAAAATTTGTTCTTTTAAACATATTTTATTTATCATCAGGTATATAGTGTACAATACTAATGAGAGTATAACACTATCTATTCAAAATAGTTTAAATAAGTTTACTTAATTTCAAATTAAAATTGTTTTATAGCTTTTTATTATACTTTTATATATGTACATACTACATGGTTCGTGTGACTGAAGTACAATTTTAATCAATTAAATATATTTAAATTTTTGGTTTTTAATATAGATTTTTATAACTATGAATAATGGTATTTTATTTTTTTACAGTATTTAATTTTACTTGTTATATATTATCGAAAAAAAAGTTTATTCGTGTTAAAAGTCAAACTGATAGGTTAAAACTTATCAAGTTTTTTTGTTTTAATTGAATTATAATTTTTTTTTTTTATATATTAAAATATAGAAACTTTGTTAGAGAGAATATTTTTATTAAGATAAATTATTTCATAAAAATTATTTTTTTTGTTTTAAATATGTTGACATAATTTTGTTTTTTGTTAATTTTTTCATCATCTAAATCTTCAATTGCTCTATTGTTTATTATTCCAACAGTGGGTAAATCTTCTCTTTTGCGTTTCTGTTTTTCTGGACAATCTTTAGCAAAATGAGTAACATCTCCACAAGACCTTTGGATGAAAAATTATCATTTTAGCTTATTAAATAAAATAGGTAAGTATGAGTATATATTAATATGTTTATAAACGATTTGTATTTAAATTAAATACCTGCAAGCTCCACCGTTAGGATATAAACCCATTGGGTTATCTGGACATTGGCGAGAAAGATGGCCATCCTCATTACAAATGAAACATTTAGCAAACTCAAGTTCATTATTACTTCCAGCATGACGACATTCATGTAATTTGTGTTCAGTTGATCCACATCTACAATTATGTTAGTTTCACAAGAGTATCAGCAATTTTAAACGGCAAAACTTTGGTTCAGTAATTCTTAGTAATACAATTTTTTAAACACATCGAGGTTATCACTTACTTGAAACATACTCCTAACGCAGTGTTAGTGCCTAATTCTGGACATTGGTTTAGCATGTGACCCGGTTGTCTACAATGAAAACACGCCTTTCGTCTCATCCTGGACAGTTTTTTTTCTGCGCGTCGACGCATTTGCATCAATTGACCTTTTAATTGATGCTTGGGTATACCTCGTTTAATAAGTTTCATTTTCTCCATCCGTAACTTGGCCGCATCTTCTTTCAACACGCTAAATCCGTCGAACTTCTCCACGTTTGAATACGAATTTTGCTTAACGAATCTCTCTTCAGACAGTTCAGTGTTTGGCTCATCGTTTTCCGTAGACAGTGGTTTCTCTTTCATTTGTCGCCATGGCGTTGCTTCTTCTGGTAATTTTTGGTTGGACGATTTGGAACCACGAGCTCTCGCAAATCTCGTCATGTATATGATCTCTAAAACTTTATTTAGCGGGGTAAAACGTATAAGATTGTCGATTGACGAGTATTTATATGAACAAATAAATATTTTATAATAAAACACGTTTATATTTTAAAATACAACAATTATAATTCTCGGAATTTCACAGTTCACAAGTAGTCACAACTTGTAAAATGTTTTACATCTACACGTTTGTATTTATATTTAATATTTATTATTTACTATTTTGTACAGCATAGCATAATATGTAGATAAGATATAAACCAACGTTATCTTTTTGTTGTTATCACTATAATTTACAATCATGGTTCCAAGGTGAATATAATTATAAAGGTGTCTATACTCCTCTAATATAAGTTGATTGAATAAATACCACTAGAAGCGCTGACTGTCCTATAAGCCAAAGGGCCTATAATTTTTGAAAAAACCTATGTGAGTGATGTGACCGTATAGAATAATAATTATTGTAGAATACTGAATACTGTTATAAAAATAATTTATAAATGTTTAAACTATTATTTTAAGAGTTTATGCATTTGGTTTTATTTTAATTTTTGAGGTAAATTTATTGATCAATTATTCAATCTTTTCGTTAATCATTTATATGTAAAAAATAGTAAAATTATTTAAGTAGGTATATTATTAAACTGGTAAAAATTTAAATGTAACCGGCAACCACTTTGATGTATTCCAATAATTTATTATTATATTCAATCATTTTTTCTCGGATATGATTTTCTTTTTCTATAAATTGACGGGATTTTCTTTGTCCATTACTTCGTATTTTAGATTCTGAGCGAAGCGAAGAATGTATTGGTTTTACATAATGTGTTTTTTTTTTTATTTATTTTTTTTTTTATGTATGAAAACACTTTTACTACCCGAAATAATGCTCCGATTATCAATAAAAATAATAGGGTATGTTTCCGGTAGCAAAGTGGATCTAGTTGGTACTTTATTTTGGTCATTTTTCGAATTTCTCAAAATTGACAATAAGCGGTAGAAAAAACTTCGAAAAAATGACCAAAAAACGGCATTTTTCACGAAAAATGAAATTTTGACGAATTCGATTTCTATATTTCTCGATAACTCGGGCAGGGGCGGATTGGCGAATTTTTTTGGCCCGGGAAATATGAATCAAACCGGCCCATTCATCGGAAATGTAACTCCCCCGCCAATACCAGAAAAGCGCATAATTTTACAAATTATTTACAAATTTTCAAAATTTATTTAGTTTCACTCTTAAATTAGTAAAATTTATAATACTTATGTTTATGTGTAAGCTACCTATACAAGTTGTGGGTTAGTCAGAAAGTTTAACCTGTTCTAACATTATCTTAAAATTTGTTCTTACTAAACTTTTAAATATTTATAGAAAACATCCTATTTTGTAAATTCGTTCAATTTATATTTTCATTTAATGTTCTAATATTTTTATAGAAATATTAAATTCATTTTATTATTTCTCCAGCTGTTCATAACATATTGCATTGTTTTTATTTAATAATATAATAATGACAATTGACAGTTTTCTCCATAATCATCAATTTTTTTTTTTTTTATTAGGTTACGCCCATCTTACGTTTTTAATTTTCATAAAATTATAATGTAAATTGTGTATTAACATGGTACATACGAGATACCAATATCATTATTATTATTTTACCGCGAAAATTGTTATATAGGACACTAATCAAACGCTTTGTTATATTTTGTATGTAATGATCATATTAACCTAACCATTTAATAATATATTAATATAAATAAAATTATCACATTTATAGTGTAAAATATGTCAAATTTCCATTTGGTCAAAATGTATAGTGTTAAAAGTGTGGTATACGCCATTTCTAAGTTTCAAATCTAAGTTTTAAAATTTTATTTTAAAAAATGGGCGTCTGTATTTACTTTTTTCGTTATAGTAAAATATTTAGTTCATGTTTATAAATACCCTTCTAACAGATTATTATCATAATTAGTCTGAAAATTTTGATACTAAAAAGTCGATTTTCGATTTTTGTGGATTACGCCCTTTCTACAAAACACCGTCGATATATATATATATAGGTATGTTTTTAACATAGGATAATATAGGAAACTTAAGTTGAAAATGTATAGAATGTAAATATATAAAATTATAGGTAAATGCATACCTTCGATTTATAAAACATAACATGAATATCACCACATATTTTTGCATTATCCATTAAAAGTGTTCTTTTTTTTCTCTTAACTTTTCGGCAACACCCTTCTTTCGTTTTCCATTAGAGTCACACATAATTTTATTTATATTGCACACAGCAAAATTCCAAATTTTAAATTTAATTTTTACACTAAATATATTTCTGTAACTGATTCGGTAACTTATTAACACGTTCACTGTCGACCGTATTTGTTGTTTATCGTACCTATACAAACTCTTTCGGCCACTAATAGTACGATGTACGAATGTACCAATAAGTACCAAAATAATACCTTTATAATCAATTTTTCTTATTATACAAAAATATAATTTATTTTTGTAATTATATAGTAAGTAAAGTGGCCCTTATGAGGACCGGCCCATCGGAAAGTTTCCCGATTTCCCGATAGGCCAATCCGCCCCTGAACTCGGGCAATTTTTAAGTTAGAGACTCGAAATTTATTTTGGGTGTTCACATAGCTATTATATATATGTGGTAAAATATTAAAACCGTTACGTTCATTTTTCTACAAAATATTGGACATTGAATATTTCGTAAAATTCTCGTTTTTACGTATATAATGTTTGATAAAATTGGCAATTTTTGGTATTAGGGTCTGAAAATTTTATTGAAGTATACTTACATATTACTTAACATCATACTAAAATATTAGAAAAATCCCTAATCTCAATTTTTTTTTATAGCCGTTTTAAGTTGATATTTTTAGTTCAAACGAAAATTATAATCTGACTGAACTTCGCTCAGAATCGTTTTAACGAATGCAATGGTTTATCATTGCATTAAAATTCTAATTAAAATTAAACGCTCTGATTCGCATACCTGTATCCTGTGCGTCAGGATTATCAGCTCTTATTTTTTTGAGTTTTTGTTTTTTTGAGTCGAAAAAGTGTCTACTAAATTAAAAAAAACACACATCATTGTAAAATCAATACATTTTTGATTCGCTCAGAATCTAAAATAATGATATTGTTTAATAAAAAATAAAGGATTACTCGGTTAAGTTTAAATTATTTTACAATATTCCGTAAATTTTAGCTATTTTACTACTCTTATTATAGTGTCTAGTGTCTGTAGTGTTTTGCACTGAAGATGGTAGCATTGTTAGCGAAATACGTATTTGCTTAAATAAAAATAAATTTTTTTTGGCTTTGGGTTTTATTTTGTTTAAATAAGTTATCCACAATCCGCAAGTATTCAACAACAAATACCTATATAAAATAATAAATTATTATATTTTAAATATATATATAGTATTTACTATATACAGTATACATTATGTAAATAAGTGCATCACTTTTCGTCTTTTCCCATTACCTAAGTACATTTTTTTCACTTTATATTATTTACAATAATAAAACCTTAACATAATTGTTGAAACAAAATAATTATATTAATAAATATTATAATATTATTTCTAGTTTGATGACAAATAATTTCATTAATTTGGCAAAGATTTTAAAGATGTTTGTCTTGGACTTTGTGATTATCTTGGTGTTTTTTAACGGATCGTTTCTGATTGTTCAAGCATGGTTTAAATATGTCGGACACAAGCATTTCGACCAGCCGCACAGTGGACTTCATCAAATTATCGATGCTGCTAGGTGATTGTTGGTGATACATGCGTATGGGGACCCGCCATGGACTTATTGTGAAGTAGACGGACCGGCCAGATGTTGTTGAGTGGTCGGCGGCTGGTCTGGTGATGGGGCGTGGTTCATGGTGTTCAGTGTAGTCTACTGTCCCGTCTAAGCATCCGTAGTTTTTCATTCGCACCGTAGCGCATATATCATCGAGTTCCGCCAAGAGCGATTGCTGGGCAACTATTTTTTGCTGGCCAGTGGCCTGTGCGTTTGCCAACGTTTGTAGAGCCGCCTGTATACTTTTCTCCATTACAGCCATTTGGACAACCACATTGGTCGGATGATAATCGCCATCCATCACGGTATCGTATATGTCCTTGAGCGCGGCACATATGCGTCTCGCGTACTCAGTGCAATACAGGTTGGCGAAGTTAGCAGCGTCGTTGATTTCGATCAAAAAGTTTTCCACGGAGAACACGGGTCGTGTGTTCAACCGGAGTGCGATCACGGCCGACCTGATAGCCCGAAACATGCTTTGCCGACAGCACGCATCCACACGGGTGGTCAACAGCGAACGGGCCGCTGACCTCAGCGTACCGTATACCCGTTCCGCGTCTACCCGGGTCGATTGTCGTTGTTGTTGGTGATTACTTTGTTGTGCAGGCGATGGTGGTTGAAGAGCGACCGACAATTCGCTGAGTTGTTCATATACAGCATGTCCGACCATGTGATCCGGTGACTGGTACAACACGAGATGCGCTATAGCTTCCAGGTGGTCACTGAGCACCGCGTCCCACGTCTCAATCACACAACCGCGTACGTAATCTGCGCTCAAACACTCTTCCAGCACGGCCACGAGATTCTCCGTATCCAATGTATCGGACAAATGATAAACACCCAGAAGGTCAGGCGCCGTAGGAACGGCCGATTTCCTGGACGCCAGTAGCGGGCTTGCAATACAATCGTATTCATCGGTGGTAGCGGTGCCACTGGAATAGCTGTAACACGATCCGCTACGGCAACTCTTACAATCGTCCATTATGTCGCTGTCGTCTTCATGATCTACGCTGCTATTGATTGGAGAATTACAACTACTTTCGTCGGCCATCGATGTAGATTGATATACGATGCTCGTCGTCATCTAAAAATACCAAGCCATTTTTAATATTATAATATTACAATAACTAATAATAATGCAATATAAATAATGACCACATACCATTAATGAATTTGAAATTCCCGTAATACCGTTACATTTTAACATATTTTAAAATAATTCCTTTCCGTTTAGTCCCAATTAATAGAGTCATAAAAAGAGATATCGCAGTTGGCAGATCAAAGACCACCATATATACAGTTAAGTACTTATAACTATAAGAGGTATAGGTACATCAATAACGGTATAATTAGCCTGTGATCTCGCCGACGATCATC
Organism: Tetraneura akinire; assembly: GCA_021307375.1. Lineage (NCBI taxonomy): Eukaryota > Metazoa > Arthropoda > Insecta > Hemiptera > Aphididae > Tetraneura > Tetraneura akinire. Next base: position 3,509,720 of record JAIUCT010000025.1, read on the forward strand.
CCTAGGTCATATTATATATTTTTTTTTTTTTGTATCAAATCTACTACACCCTTCAAAACTTGACCGGCCATAAAGTTATAAAATAATATCACACATTTCGGCAAAAAATCTTTGTTGAGAATCCCCAAATCGGGTTCACAATGGTATCATAAATAGAACCCACATAACATAAGCACACTGTTTCCAGTGTGTCGTGTGTGTGGACACTCCAAACGTGCAAGAAATTCAGGATAGATGGTATTCCGGTCACCCATACAGATATAATCATAGAAGAAAATTAAAAAGTGTTTTTCAATACCTATTGTCAATATCTTTGTGATCAAGATTCTTCTCACTCAATTATAAGAAGGTAGGTATGAAGTTTGTCTTTGTCATCTGCTTTCTATAGTTCGTTTGGTTATAGTTTTTAATTATAAAAAAAAAAATATATAAATATAAGTACAAATATAATAAAATATAAAATTGGTTTAATTTTGACTTATATAACAAAAATCTTAAATTAGGTAGGTATATCATAATCTCATCACGTGTCTTGATGACTCTCGAATTCACAATCCCGAAATCCTTCTAACATCACGAGGAAGGTAATAATACGCTACAATTTCCAACTACACTCATTATCCAAATTAAATTACGGCCTTCTCATTAATTTTATCTAACCATCTTTTTAATATATCACATTTTTCATATTCACTTACTCTCCTAATTTTTAATTTGGTTTTTTTTTCTTTTTTCTTTGTAATTTACGTCTTACAAAAAGTTTTATAATATAACATCGGCGTATTTAGAAAATGTTGATGGGAGGGGATGAAATAAATTTTGAACTAATCAATGAAGGTAAAGTCCCCTCCCCAGTACATAATTAATAAAAATCATTACACATCACAATATTTATTCTTAGATAATTTAATAATTTAAAATTGTAATTTGAATGCAATGATAAACCATTGCATTCGAAAAAACGATTCTGAGTGAAGTTCAGTCAAATTATAATTTTCGTTTGAACTAAAAATATCAATTTAAAACAGCTATAAAAAAAAATTGAGATTAGGGATTTTTCTAATATTTTAGTATGATGTTATGTAATATGTAAGTATACTTCAGTAAAATTTTCAAACCCTAATACCAAAAATTGCCAATTTTATCAAACATTATATACGTAAAAACGAGAATTTTACGAAATATTCAAAGTCCAATATTTTGTAAAAAAATTAATGTAACAGTTCCAAAATTTTACTACATATATATAATAGCTATGTGAGCACCCAAAAAAATTTTCAAGTCTCTATCTTAAAAATTGTCCGAGTTATCGAGAAATATAGAAATTGAATTCGTCAAAATTTCATTTTTCGTGAAAAATGCCGTTTTTTCGTCATTTTTTCGAAGTTTTTTCTACCGCTTATAGTCAATTTTGAAAAATTCGAAAAATGACCTAAATAAAGTTTCATCTACATCCACTTTTACATCTGAAACTCGGTATTCGTGAAAATCTAAGCATTATTTCGGGTAGTAAAAGTGTTTTTAGAATATTTATTTATACGTATGGATTCTAAGATTTTCGTTTTACTAAAAATATCAACTTAAAACAGCTATAAAAAAAAATTGTGACTTGGGATTTTTATAATATTTTAGTATGATGTTAACTAATATGTAAGTATATTTCAGTAAAATACAAAATTTTACTAAATATATATAATAGCTATGTGAGCACCCAAAAAAATTTTCAAGTCTCTATCTTAAAAATTGTCCGAGTTATCGAGAAATATAGAAATCGAATTATTCAAAATTTCATTTTTCGTGAAAAATGCCGTTTTTTCGTCATTTTTTTGAAGTTTTTTCTACCGCTTAGGGTCAATTTTGAGAAATTCGAAAAATGACCTAAATAAAGTACCAACTAGATCCACTTTGCTACCGGAAACATACCCTATTCGTGATAATCGGAGCATTATTTCGGGTAGTAAAAATGTTTACAGAATAAAAAAAAAAAACAAATAATAATAATTAAAAACGATCTACGCCCTACGTTCTTGGTCAAGTTTATGAGTTACTGTAAAAATCGCTTTTTGTTGTGATCGATAAATTTCAGTCAAAACAACAATAGGTAGGTATTGTTGAATTATTATTACAATTGATTAAAGTAGTTCTAAAAATTATGTTGAATGATCGATTAATTTATATTTACCAAGTGAATATTATATTAATACACATCTATTAATGCGAGTGATTTAAGCGATATTGTCATAATTCGACTAAAATATAATAAATTACAATTAATCATTTGGAAACATAATCTATAGCTAATAAAAATAAAATCAATCATAAATAGTAATATTATATAAAATAATAAAAATAAATTATACGATATTTTAACCATCAATTATCTTTATCATAGTACTTCAAAAAATAATCTGAAGAATAATGATTATTGATTAGTGATCATAAACAATATTTCAATTAAATAATAAAAGTGAAAATAAACTCTTGAATAAAAATAAAAATTGCAATTATTTAAACAATCAATAATCATAATGGTTAAAATAATATAGCCGTGAATAAATGTGTGATTAGTAATAGTGTTTTTGTTATCTACGTATATCAGAATTGATGATTATATTATTATGCTTTATGTTCATAGTTCACTTATTTATCATACATGTAATTATAATAATTTTATAAGATTCTGAGCTAGACACTTTCACTACCCGAAATAATGCTCCAATTTGCACGAATAGTATATGCTTCTGGAGTTCTGGTAGAAAAGTGGATGAAGTTGGTATTTTACTTAGGTCATTTTTCGAATTTCTCAAAATTGACCTTAAGCGGTAGAAAAATAAACGACAAAAAAAGCATTTTTCACGAAAACTGAAATTTCGACTAATTCGATTTCAATATTTGACGGTAACTCGGGCAATTTTGAAGTTAGAGACTTGATAATTTTTTCGGTGTTCACCTAGGTACTATATAATATATACTCGTATATATGGTAAAATTTTGGAACCATTACGTGAATTTTTCTACAAAATATAAGACTTTGAATATTTCGTAAAATTCTCCTTTTTATGTATATAATGTTTGATGAAATTGGCAGTTTTGGATTTTATGGTTTGAAAATTTTACTGAAGTATACTGACATATTACTTAACATGATATCAAAATATTAGAAAAATCCCAAATCTCAATTTTTTTTTTTATAAGTGTTTAAAGTTGATATTTTTGGTATAACGAAAATCTTAGAATCCATGGAAATATTCTTCTTACTTCTCAATACTTTTACAATAAAAATAAATAAAAATATTTTTGAAAGTTTTATTGAAAAATACTGACATATATCTTAATTAATTTCCAAAATATTAGGAAAATCTCAAGACTCAATTTTTTTTATAGTTGTTTAGAGTTTAAACTTCAGTAAAATTAATATTTGAAGTACCTACCTATTTATATGGATTCTTCCTATTATATTTCAATATTATACAATAATGATAAATAAAATTGATAATTTTTTTTATGATATTGGCATTTAGGTGACAAGGGATTTTATGAGAAATTATATTAAACTTAGAGGCTTGAAAATTTTATAGGGTGTATTATATGATCCCTATATGTGTGATAAAATTTTGCGTTTTAAATATTTATTAAAAAATGTTAAATTTTTAATCAATACCTAAATTATCTGACTGAACTTCGCTCAGAATCGTTTTTTCAAATGCAATGTTTTATTATCATTGCATTTATTCTAATTAAAATTAAACACTATGATTTGCACACTTAGGTATATATCCCTGCGGCATGAGTATCAGGTCGTCTTTTTTATATTTAAAAACATGATTTAATTTATTTTTAAAATGAATTACTATAAATTATACCATTCAGAATATTATTATTATATTATAAGATGTGTATAATAAAGAAATTAAATTATTCTAATGAATTAATCATTTAAAAGTTTTTATAATAATTTCTGTGTACTTACCTCATAATTTTTAAACTAGATAAGTAGGTAATATACAAGTATTTAAGCAAAGGTTTATTCACGCACATTTGTTCCGAGTCCGACTAAGCTTTCCAAGTTCTCTCTGAGCAAAAAAATATTCTTGGTGAATAGTGACCGGGTTTTCTTCAAAACTCGGATAATTAAATACGGAACCGTGAGGAATAGATAATATGTGTGAACATGCATCCGATTTTATTTTAGTATTTAGATATATCCATTCCCAATTAGTAATTCGATTTAACTGAAAATCAAACTGATACTTTTTATAAACAATTTAAAACTAGATGTAATACAACATGTATATTTTCTAAAATATCAGAAAATCTATTACACTATTGAATATTAAAAAAATATGTCTCGCATAATAAATTAGATGTATTGAATCAGATGTGTGTAAACACTACACGCACCACTCGGAACTGACTAAGATTGAATATGTGTGAATAGACCAGTAATTTATAAAGGTTCAATAATTGTTTTCTTATTTATTATCCAATATATATTTTTTTTTTTTTTTTTTGGAAATGTACCTAATAGATATTAGCTTTAAAGTTAAAATAATCTAAAACTAATAAAAAATAAATAAAAATAGATTACCTTCCAAATATTCAATTACAGTATTCATTCACAATTCTTTATATGTATATTTAATTGACAAAAATGTTATCGTATATCTAAACAAATAATATCAAATAATTAAAACTCCAATTCAAAATTTAAAGAATTATAAATTTTAAAAAGAAGAGCTGATACTGCTGTGGAACTGTGGAAGGGAACAGGTGTAAAGAGGATAGTGTTACATTTTGATTAATATTTGAATGCAATGATAAATTTTTACATTCGTGAAAACGATTTTGAGTGAAGTTCATTTGATAATAAATGTTTTAATTAAAATTTTTATATTTACCTATCAGTTTCTACGTTCAATATGAATAATTTATTATTATATATAAATGAGTCACCTAAATACCCAAATCTGATAGGTAGTACTTTGTTCAGAATCGTTTTTCGAATATGATTTATTATTACATAAAAATTGTAATCAAAATTTAATACTATCCCCTTTAGACCTGTATCCTTTTCACAGCAGTATCTGCTCTACTTTTTATCATTTTAACTAAAAAAAAAAAAAAATTTACTAAAATTTCAAATTTAAACACATATAAAAAAAAATTGAGACTTTTGATTTTTTTAATATTTTGGTAACACTTAAAACTATAATAAGGATGCTATAAGGATGTAAGAAAGCTTTAGTAAAATTTTCAAGCCTTAAAACTTAAAATTATCAATTTTATTAAACATTATATAGATAAAAGCAAGAACTTTGAAAATATTTTATTAGGTAAACAATTTTCTTAACTGGTTATATACCTACTATAATTTTAGATTTTGAGCTATGCGAAAAATGTATTCGTTTTACAAATTACAATGATACCTAAGTGTCTTTTAGATTCTGAGCGAAGCGAAGAATGTATTGGTTTTACAATGATGTGTGATTTTTTTTTGTTTTTTTTTTTTTTTATTCTGAAGACATTTTTACTACGCGAAATAATGCTCCGATTATCATCAATAGGGTATGTTTCCGGTAGCAAAGTGGATCTAGTTGGTACTTTATTTAGGTCATTTTTTGAATTTCTCAAAATTGACCCTAAGCGGTAGAAAAAACTTCGAAAAAATGACGAAAAAGCGGCATTTTTCACGAAAAATGAAATTTTGACAAATTCAATTTCTATATTTCACGATAACTCAGGCAATTTTTAAGATAGCGAAATTATAATCTGACTGAACTTCGCTCAGAATCGTTTTTTCGAATGCAATGGTTTATCATTGCATTCAAATTATAATTAAAATTAAACGCTATGGTTTGCACACCTATATCCTGTGCGGCAGGAGTATCAGCTCATCTTTTTTTTTTTTAAGTCTGATGACACTTTTATTACCCAAAATAATGCTCCGATTTTCACGAATGGCATATGTTTCCGGTAGGAAAGTGGATGTAGATGGTACTTTATTAAGATAATTTTTCGAATTTCTCAAAATTGACCCTAAGCAGTAGAAAAAACGAGGAAAAAACGGCATTTTTCACGAAAACTGAAATTTTGACGAATTCGATTTCAATATTCACGATAACTCGGGCAATTTTGAAGTTAGAGACTTAAAAATTTTATTGGGTATTCACATAGATATTAAATATTTGTGGTAAAATTTTTGAAAATCTTTAATCTATAGACGTATTCTTCTTATTATTTCTCAATACTTTTAAAATAAAAATTAATAGAAACCAAAAAATTTGGAAAATTTTTGAAATTTATTTTAAAGTATTAACTGATTTATTATTAGCTAATTTTACTGATATATATTTTGTTTTTCTAAAATATTAGGATAATCTTAAATCTTAAGTCTCAATTTTTTTTATAGGTGTTGAAATTTAAAATTTTAGTAAAATCAATATTAAAAGTATTGTTTCTTCTTATATTTCAATATTTTACAATAATGTTAATTAAAATTGACAAAAATTTTATTGAAGTTAAAATAAATTTTACTTAACTCAGTTTAAATTTCAATTAATTGTGAATTATTACATTTACGATTTTAGATTCTGAGCGAAGCGAAGAATGTATTGGTTTTACAATGATGTGTGATTGTTTTTTTTTTTTTTTTTTTTTTTATTCTGAAGACATTTTTACTACCCGAAATAATGCTCCGATTATCACGAATAGGGTATGTTTCCGGTAGCAAAGTGGATCTAGTTGGTAC
>JAIUCT010000025.1:3526467-3552241 GCA_021307375.1 Tetraneura akinire
ATTATTATTATTATTATTATTATTATTATTATTATTATTATTAGGGACAATTATACGATATTGGATATATATTATATAATTATAAATTATTATACTATATCATCGGGAAGGTGCAGAATCCGCGTACAAAAACGGGACCATCGCGTGTAGGTGATGGATAAAAAGAAAAAATCGTATAAAATACGAGTAAAAATAGTATATATATTATGTATTATAATTTGATATAATATTATATATTTTATACAGGACGAGTGTAAAAATTTCCTAGTGAAAGATAATAATAATGATAATAATATAAAACGGTCAATCCGGACGACGGTGTGGCGACGGAGGCGGTGACTATGTCTGATAGGAGAGCTGCCTGCACACACTCGACAATTATCAGACAGCATCCCGTAGCGCCCGAGTGTATAGTGTGTATTCGGTGGTCTCGGTGTTCACGTGCGTCTCGTCGTCGTTTCCGTCCATCTCTCTTATATAATATAATTATATATTATAAATATATAATATATTATTTTTTTCTCTCTCTTCTTCGTCTCTATCCGTATACCAAACAACACACATTTGGCCACCACATGTGGCGATGGTGGTGACCCTTTAAGCATATAATAACATTGTGCATACACACTGCACAGACTCGACTGATATCTGTAACAGTTAACAGCGTTCGTTCGTTCGTTTTCTTTTTTTGGTTTTCTATTCGAATCCGCTAGTCATTTCGGTTGTTCGCGTCTTAGGCATATATAATAATTATACTTGTTCCGAGTGTTCTAGTTTGTTGGTTTGTTTTTTATTTATTTATTTTTTTTTTTTTGTCCGTCCTTAAGTTTTCACTACAAAACCATGCTGGTTTTCTGACGGTTTCCTTTATAAATATCAAAAATAATGTCATCGTCAATGTCTTTGGTTCTCACCGTGGTTGTGGTCGTCGCAACAATCGTGGTCGCGGTACCCGACATCACAATACCCGCCGAACCTATCTACAACACTGGTGGTAACCAGTGTTATGATGAACATAACAACCCTCAGGTACGTCGTATCTTTGGATAATATGGTGTTATTATTAGGTACCTACTACTATTATTATAGAGCGTCATGCAGTAATAACATTATATTATTGTATTACATTATATAATTTGGTGCATGGAAATATTATTAATATATACGCATGCGTGTGTAAGAACGTTAAATCACGTAAATCCATAACCAAATTTTGTACGCGTTTTAATACAACTGAAAGAAAAAAAAATACGGTTAAAACGTGTACTATGATAATATTAGTATTTTTACTAATAAATTTTTATTATGGGAATATAGAACGAGAATGATATACCTATCATATTTTATTCTAACTTCAGTGTATTTTTATTGATATAAGAATATAACATAACCGCAGTTCAAGATAATTTACTAATTTATAAACTAATTTATTTTATAATAAACGAATTACATGAATTATCGATATTATTTTGGTTTTTAATTTTTATAAACACTAAATTTAAATGCCTTATCGTATAATATCATTAGTAAACCAAAATCACAATATTATAATATAAACTACAGGTATGTATGGGTAGATAGATAATTAAAAATATAACTTATTAATTATTATTTATCATAATATTTATATAGTTCATAGTTGTGTAAGTATGTAACGATGATGTTTTTAAATAATTATGAAATGTTTAACTACTCGTTGGTAGACACACATGTAATATTTTAATATTTTACGTATATTATAGATATATCTCTATCGACAGACATACTTAGAAACTACTAAATAATTTGTAATAAAACTATAATAATCTTATATGTCTTGTTCGGTTACACGGTACGCGGTAATCTGCGGTAGAGTTGTTTTCGCACATTATGAAATATATTATATGGAGTGACCCTGCTGTTAGAATTCGAAATGTTTTGTTACTCGACCTTTTTTTCTTCCGATCACAAATTCCATAGAGAACAAACCGCGGGCCCCAAGGCGGGGGAATGTATTGTCTACGCCGGTCTATGGAATAGTCGAGAAGAAGAAAACATTTTTTTTCTTTTGCACTTGGATCCGGTGGCAGTGATATAGTTAAGATGAACGCATTGGATTTCAATATATTCGGGGCTCAAGGGCATCGAATTATATTATTTCACAAATAAGAATAATTCGAGAATTTCCTGATAACGTCTGCACTGCAATTGTACAATATTATTCATATTTTATCAATAATACCCATAAATCATAATAGGTAATAATACCTAAGTTATAACTAATTTTTTTTATAAATGTTATATGTAGATCATAAAAATTTAACGATTACACGTGGTTTCATTACAAAAAGTAGAATTAAAAATATATTAAATAATACACAGTCAAACACTAGTTTGCATAATTTTCTCTCCTCGATTTTATATTGTAAATTACTATTAACGAAGTTGTAGTGTTTTATCAACTAATGATAGTGAATAACAGTTTATAAATTTCCGAGAAATATATTTACCCAAATCAGCCGTTCAAACATAACGAATTTTTGCGAACCTAGCAATTATTTATTTATTTTAATTTTAATTTTAATTTATTTTTTATTCTTTGTATTCTATGTAATATTTAAATGCTACTTAACAATGTAATTTGTGTAATTTAAATATATTGAATAATATTTAAGTAGGTAGCATATAATCGGTTAATTAATTAATCAAACATTCTAATCCGGTCGATTCAAATTTAATAAACTAATAACCATTATATTTTAAAATATAAATAAACTAAATTATTAATTTAAATACCTACTAATATTATAGATTTTATTAATTCGTTTGATACAGTGTTATTAGGTATATTAAAAAATTGTTTCACACTATCAGTGTAGCAGTCCTACTTAAGAACTGTGACTTATACCTGTATTATTAGATCAAATTATTTAATTTATCTTCGAAAGTTTTTACAAATAATAAATTATGATTATGAATAATTCGTTTTCGATAGTTATAATTTAATATATTGTAAATTAATATTAAATAATAATATACAACATACAATAATTATTTTTGAATATTAGCTAAGAATAACATGTTTCGGGAAAAAATGTTTTCGTTATAACATTAATTCTTCGTGTGACTGTTTTTAATTTAATTCAGTCTATTTTTGTTTATAGATTGTTGGAAGTCTTTTGATTGTAATTTTACGTTAAAAAAAGATTTCACTTCATAACATTAAATAATATTGTAGGAAAACTAATGTAGAAATATTTTGTACATGCTTTACTTTCGTGACATCTGTTTCATGTTGAGGATAAATGAAATCTAATTTTATAAACAGAAGCCGCCATCTTCTTACTAAGACGTTTCTCGAGTTGCAATCGTCACGACAAATCACAGAACTTTATGTCTTTATGGTAACGTTAAAATAATGAAACGATTATACTTTTCGGAGTGGAAAATATAAAATTTACTTACATATAAGAAATTTTTAATGGTATAATTTTATAATTTAATGGGACATATTTCATTTTTGAAAATTCGCTGGATGACAGACACTTTAATAATATACAACTAACAATAATATTATTAATATTATATTTCTACGTGAAAATTGGTGAAATTTCAATCGTAAAATTGTTATATTATTTAACAACCGAGTGAATTACTCATTCGGCACGTTGAACGTCGACACTGGTTTTTAAATATTTTCTGGTAAAAATAATAATCGTCAAAAATATTTTTATATTGCGTTTTTGCACTTCAAGAAACAATAACTCTAAACGAATATAATATTATTATTATTATTAACAGTTTAAGCATATGATGTTTTATGTGTGAATATAATCATTAACACGTGTGTGTATTTCGTATTCAAAACTCTATGATAGATTCAGGGTTTTTAAACGACATTTGGTTCAAATAATAATGTCCACATTCTTTTCAATTTCAATTATTCTTATCCGAATATTATATTATATTATTGTAATAACACGAAAAAACAAGGAAAACAAAATAAAAGAAAAGAAGGGTAGTGGGGAAGTATGAATATCAGAATATTTAAAGATGTAAGGTTTAATTAATTATTAATTGATATTTGGATGGGGGTATGGTATGTGTTACTACCTTTCTTCTAATGTTAGAAGGGCCTTGGGGTAGTAAAGTTCGAAAGTCACCAAGATATATATGAATATGAATAATGAACACATCAATAAATTCTAAATTAATTTGTATAATTTAGTACCTACGTTATTTTATAAATTGATTTTTATTTGATGTTTTTTTTAAATTTTTTTTTAAATTAATTACAATTATATTTTTATTATAAAATAAAGATCTAAATGTGTCTCGACTATATTACTTAAAAAAAGAGTTTATTTAGATACATAACAATTATTTATATTCTTATAATTAATTTTATATTATTATAGTTATATTGAGTTATATGATTATATTATATATATGTATACGTATATATATGTTATGTCTTATGTTATGTATATATATATGTTATATATGTATATATTATATATGACAGTTGTTTTTATTTTTGGATTGGTAACAGTAATTTTCCGTTTCTATCCAACACACGTAGGTACGTTTATATAGTATATAATACATGTGAGTTTCACACTTACGTATAACGTGTGTACTGTGTAATAACTAATAAGTGATGTACTGATATATAAATATAACATAAAATTGTGATAAAAAAAACTGAATACGGATTTCAAATACTTATCTGTTATTATTTTTAAAATACAATAAAATTAATTAATTAATAGTTTTTAATTGTTTTTCTTTAAAAAAATATAATACATTTTTTAAATACAATGAGTAAAGAATAAAACATGTGGGAAAAATCCAAGTTTTAATTTTTTTTTATAGCTGTTTAAAGTTGATATTTTAGTTTAAATGAAAATCTTAGAATCCATGCAAGTATACGTATTCTTCTTCTTATTTCTCAATAAAAATTTACAATAAAACTGAATAAAATCTTTTACAATAAAAATGAATAAAAAACCAAAATATTTGGAAAATTTTATTGTAGCATACTGATATAAATCATAATGTATTACCAAAATATTAGAAAAATCACATATCTCAATTTTTTTTATAGAAGTTTAAAGTTGAAATTTCAGTAAAATCAATATTTAAAGTATTCATATGGATTCTTCTTATTATATTTCAATATTTTACTATAATGTTAAAATTTTATTAAATCCTAAATATATTTTACTTAACTTAGTTTCAATTAATTGTGAATTATTACATTTACGATTTTTTTTTATAGGAAAGGAATACAGATGTAAATAGGAAAGTGTTGAGTTTTGATTATACTCGTAATTTGAATGCAATGATAAATCATTATATTCGAAAAATGATTCTGAGTGAAGTACTGTTAAAATTAGGTATTTAGGTGACTCAATTAGGGGTTTTATGATAAATGATTTATATTGAACTTACTAACTTAGAGACTGATAAATGTAAACATTTTAATCGGTACATATATTATCTGATGAATTTCGCTCAGAATCGTTTTTCGAATGTTATGATTTATCATTGCATTCAAATTGTAATTAAAATTCAACATCTTTTCTCTTTACACCTGTATCCCTTCCACACCTTCCATACCAGTATCCCTTCCATTGTTTTTTAAAGTTTATTCGGTTATCGATTAGATATAAATAATGAACCTCTTTATATTAAACGTTGTATTTATTTTCCGTAAAACTTATAAAATCGTTGAAGTATTTGAATTTTGGTAACCAAATCTGTGTCCGTTCTATAAGTGGAATACAAAACAAAATCGTCCCAAATAGTTATTAAAATGTAACGTAAGTATAATTATATGAAGTCACATTATTTTGAATTTGATCACTTTTATTTAGTTGTTTTAAATATCGTTTATCATCGACTTTTGAATAAATAACACGATAAAAAATAAATAAATAAATTCTGACATTACAATCGATCATTGGTGCTGACCATTATACATTTAAATTATTTTTCATTATGACTGAATTAACTGATCGCATATTATTATATTAATAATGAAATGCACGTTTTAATATTTTAACCCATAAATCATAATGCATAGTTGATTATCATTGACTATTTCACGCGTGAGAGAGCTACTAAAACAGCTTAGTTATATATACAGTGTACCGGATTATTATTATTATTAATCTGTCATCTCTTTTTAGATAATATAGTGAATACAGAAAAGTAACATTTTTTGACAAAATGTATATTTCATTTATTGTTAATTTAATTGAATCGTGTTTATTTATATATAAATGTGACGCATATAATAATAATTAATAATAATATATTATTATAAGGTTAGGTTATAGAACCAAAGTCTAAAGGAATCAAATTTTGAATATATCTCATTGAATATTTTTAAAACAACTAAAAAAAAAAAAAAAAATGATATTACATTACGAGTATATGATTTAAAAACGATATCAGATATTCTATTTTTTCATACATCTTGGCATAACCATTGTTCCAATTACTATATTATTGTCACTTCAATAATAATGAGAACCAACATTAAAATAACAATAATAAAACGTGACTGAATCGAATTTGCATGAAATAATAACTAAGATAAAGTCATAAAGAATATTAATATTTTATATTAGTAAAATAAACTAATGTTTACATATTGTAATTCTGCTGTTAGTGTACTTATTTTAATTTATTATAAGTAAACAGTTTCTGCAGTGCAGTGTAACGATTAGAAATATTTATTTAAGCAAACCGCAACAAATTTGTAATAAAATCCATACGAAATAAAATATGCGTGTTATAACAATAATTATTATTTATATTATACTCATATGTACATTTAGACTATAATAATATTAATTTCTTGAGACATAATAATCAATACAATTCTATAGCCTACTCGTAAATACGAATAATATAATCTTGACAAATGTATTGAACTAATTTAAATCCGAGCACATGAGTATAAATTTTATAGTAAAGGCTTTATATAAGTTTCTTCAAACACTATACATTTGAGATTTTCAGCGAAGCGAAAAAAGTTTGGTTTTACAATGTGTACTTATCTTTTTTTTTTTTATGTATGAAGACACTTATCGACACGAAATAATGCTCCGATTTTCACAAATAGAATATTTCCAGTTGAAAAGTGGATGTAGTTGACACTTTATTTTGGTCATTTTTAGAATTTCTTAAAATTGACCCTATACGATAAAAAAAAAAAATGAACAAAGAAAGATAAAAACCGGCATTTTTCAAGAAAACTGTAATTTTGACGAATACTGTTTCAATATTTCATTTTAATTTTAACTCAAGCAATTTTAAACTTAGAGACTTAAAAAATTTAGTAGGTGTTCACATAGGTATTTTATATTGATAGGTACCTATGTAATAAAATATTGGAATATTTACATCTATTTTTTATGAAAATATAGTACTTTAAATAATAGTTTATTAATTTCTCCTTTTTTTCTATATAATGTTTGATAAAATTGGCAACTTTAGGTTTAAAGGCCTGAAATTTTTAGTGAAGTATATTCAAATATTACTTCTTAACATGATACCAAAATATTAGGTTAATATCCCGGGCCTCAATTTTTTTTTTTTTTTTTAGCAGTTTAAAGTTAATATTTTAGTGTAATCGCGAAAGTCTAAGAATTCATATAAATTATTCTTCTCATTATTTCTCAATATTTATACAATAATGATTGATTAAAAATTTTAAAAATTTTATTAAAGTTATACTTACATATTGGCTAGTTCCAAAATATTCGAAAAATCTCTAGTATCAATCCTTTTTTATAGGTGTTTATTAAAGTTTAAATTTGAGTAAAATCGGTATTAAAGTATTTATATAGATTCTTCTTATTATATTTTAATATTATACAATAATATTCAATAAAATTGACAAAAATTTTGATAATTAAATTGAAGCTCACATACATATTTCTTAACTCAGTTCCAAATAATCGTGAAAATTATAATTACGATTTTTTTTTTGTAGCTGTTTAAAGAATAAAAAGAAGAGCTGATAAAGCTGTGGAAGGGATATATAGGTCTAAAGAGGATAATGATTAAAGGATGTTGATACTGTCAGATTTGGGTATATATGACTAATTTAGGGGTTTTATGGGAATATACATGTATATATTGAACGTAGAGAAAATTTTAATCAATACATTTATTATCTGATGAACTTCACTCAAAATCGTTTATAGAATGTAATGATATATGATTGCAATCAAATTTTAATATAAATTTAACATTATTCTCTTTAGACCCGTATCTCTTCCACATCAGTATCAAGTTTTCCTTTTTAATTTTGCAGATATTATTCCACATCAGTATCCCTTCCTTTGCTTTTTAAATATTATTTTAATAACTTATTTAATAGCAAATAGCAAATATTACGAATCACAATACAGTTATTTTGTCTTAATATTTAGAAAAAGTCATTATTATTTATAATAGTGTTTAGTGCTATAAAATTATTTTAACTAAAATACCGTTCTTTGTACGATCCAAATGATTTGTATCATTGTTAGGTACTGTGTTATATTATTTCCTACGTATAATATAAAAGAAATATTGAATATAAGACGTGAAATGGACCGCCACAGATACGACAGTACGGTCAATCGAAAGGACACATGATCAATGCCGATAAAAGTGGTGTATAATATATTATATAATATGTATATCATTATATAATGATGATAATAATATAAATCCCAATCAGAATGCAACAATAATCATTCACAGCAGCTATGATAATTAAAATGTTCGATGTACATATTATTATTATTATTATTAATAATTATAATACAAATTTCTTAAAAACGAAATATATAATATATTATTTTTAAAAATTATTAAACTATATAGAAATATATAATATTGTATTTTAAACTTTGTTTATATACATATATATTGTATTTTTATTTATTTCGTTATTTTTATACATGTTGCACAATTGCAACAGTATGCAGTATTGGTAGTAGGTAGGTACCTACCTATCTGATTTTTTTTCGTAAAAACGTTGATTTAGGTTATTGGTAAATTTTATTTTAGAAATAATTTTATAAAATATACATTATTGTTCTTGGAAATGTATAATATTAACAATAAAGTGTAAAATATGGAGAAATTAGATTATGAAACAAAAAATAATTTATTATCAGTTGAGTTTATTATCACGTAAGTGATGATGAACTAGATACTAGATATAAAATTTTTACATTTCAATTAAAAATTTAAAACGTATAAATACTGACTTATGTTTCGATTTCAATGTAAAAGTTCCAAAATTTTTTTACATACCTATATTAGGTACATATTATATAAACACTCAGTAAAACTTTTAAGTCCCTAAGTTCAATATTAATGCCAATAAAATCCTTAAATGAGTCATATAAATACACATATCTGACAGAACTTTTCTCAAAATGGTTTTATCATTGCATTAAAATTTTAATCAAAATTGAACACTATTCTCTTTAGACCAGTATCCTTTCCACAGCAGTGTCAGTTCTTCTTTTTATACTTTAAACAGCTATTAAACAAAAATTGTATGTGTAATATTCACATTAATTTGTAATTGAGTTAAACAATATGTATTTGACCTTCAATAAAATTTTCATATTTTATTGTCAATTTTATTTAACATTATTGTAAAATATTGAATTAGAAAAATTATAAAAAATATATAAATATATAAAAATGAGAATTATAGGAAATATTCAAAGTTCTATATTTTTACAAAAAATTAATGTAAATGTTCTAAAATTGTATAATGTATCTATAAAATACCTATGTAATGTACAGTGTACACATCCAATACATTTTTCAAGTCTCAGTGTGCAATAATGCCAGAGTTCTCGTGAAATATTTAAATTGATATCGTTAAAATTAAAATTTTTGTGAAAAATTTCGTTTTTTTTATTATTTTATGGTCGTTTATCACATCGTATAGAGTCAATTTTGAGAAATTCGAAAAATGATCTAAACAAAGTACTAACTACATTTATTTTCTTAGTGGAAACATATTATATGCTATTCGTGAAAATCGGAGCATTATTTCGTGTGGAAAAAGTGTCTACATACATATATATATATATATATATAATATAAAAAACACACATAATTTTAAAACCAATGCATTCTTAGCTTCACTCAGAATCTAAAATAAAATCGTAAATAATTGCATAGGCCGTTAGTATATTGAGCACTGAGGACAGCTGTAATTTTTTGGGCTATTTTTATCCCCCATTCCGCCTATATTAATACAGTTTCTTTAAGGATGTGGGGACTGGGGACAAGTGAAATATGCAAAAATATTTAATTAATATTATATAAAAATTGAAGATGATTTCTTAGTAATAAGATAATGAAATTATAACGAGATTTCCAAATACGATTACGAATACGTGAAAAATATGACTTATGTAAAAATAAAATGACTTTTAATAATATTAATTATGGATTTAGTCAATCTATTTATTTATTATTATAATAATATTTTTTGTCATTTATAATAATTATTTGCAAATAACATAATTATCTAATATCAAATTATTAATAAATAATGACATTAGTTATTGTTATTTATATATTTAAAACTATAATAATATATGTATTGTATTTTTATTTATTCGCAGAGATGCATACCCGGGTTTGAGAATGCGGCATTTGGTCTGGAAGTGGAAGCCACAAACACGTGCGGTCAATTCGGTCCCACAGAATTTTGTGTGCAGTCTGGCAGTCAAGTGACTAAGAAGACTTGTGATGTGTGTACTCCATCTTCACATTCGCCTTATTATATGACCGACTTCAGCAGCTACGCTAATCGAACGTGGTGGCAGTCAGAAACCATGTATGAGAATGTTCAGTATCCTAATCAGGTCAATTTGACTCTACATTTTGGTATGTATATTTATAGACAACTTGTAATTTGTAATTTGTTAATTTAGAAAAGTCATAGAAATGTTTAATTATATGATAAACTCAGCAAATAAGGTTACGTTAGGTTAGACAAGGATAGCCAATTAAGATCAATAAATATTTTGTGTTATATTATGTTTAACATAAATTATAAATATTATGGTTAACATATTAAATAAAGAATAACATCTAGTAATAAATATTTTATACATATGATATATACATTTTCAATTTCTTTTAAATATATTAATCATTAATGTCTTTATTAAAACGATTGTAATTCTAAAAGGGGTACTGTTACAGTTCCACATAGTTGGAATTACGTGTAATAATTATTAGTATAATCTTCAAGGAAAATATGGACACATGAATACGCGTCGAAGTACAGAAACGAACTGACTATATTATTTTTATGTAACTGTACAATAATTATTAACTAAAAAAAATATATTAACTAACTGATTTTTTAAATAAATTTTTTAATAGTATTATACCAACGACTAAATAATAAATAAATAAAATATAGTTTCAATTACATTTAAATTTTAATAATCCATCAATCGTGAGGTATTTGAAGTATTTCATAAAATCATAAAATATCAAAATAATACTTCTCATAATATTTTTAAAGATCTTTTAAAATATGAATATTATAATACATAATACAAATATTTGTTTCTTATTCATTATATTGCAATACAATATTTTTATTTTAATAAATTTCATTATAATTTAAAGTTACAACACATCTATTGTATATTTGATATATTAATAATTAGGCATGTTATTCTTAAATCGTTATATTAATTTATCATAATATATACGATATATCTAATTTAAATATTTTTAAGTAGATATTATTCTTATTAAAAATGTGAGAGATATATATAGATTTTAAATGTTAAATATAATAGGTACTGTAATGATATTAAAACTTTTAAATAGTCCTTATTCCTTATATTTATACTTACATTTATAAATAATTTTATATCCTTTTTGTAAATACAAAACATTCTAAATCCATAATATTATTAGCAATAAAAAACAAATACTGAATAAAATTTTTAGTGTAAATAACATAACTTATTGAAAATAATTTTATATATTACCTATTATTTTATAATGTATTTTTAAACACAAATTAAGAAATCAGGAATTACAAGAATAAATTAGTTTTATTATTATACAGACATTTATATATATATATTACTTTTTGTGGTTTAAATATAATTAAATATTTAAATAGTTTCGACGAGAAATCATGTTTATAAGCAATACAATAATACGTAGTTGAGAATAATCGTAATTCATGATTTCGATATTATATTCTTTCCTTGAGTAACTTATGATTAATATGAAATATTATTTTTGAACATCAATTTAAATGTAAATGCAAATTTAAAAGCTATTAACCAATAAGACTCCCCAGAGAGAGTGAAATGCATTCATTTCTCACGTCATAAGTAATTTTTTTCAATTTGTCTAAACTTATTCCTTTTTTTTTTTTTTTTTAAGTAGTAATATTAAATTATCACCCACTCAATGTTTAAATTTTCATAATTCATTTTCTATTTTCAGTATTTGTAATTTGTAAATTGTACAATTTGATATCCGTTGTTTTATTTATTTTATGAAAAAACAATCTTATAATTTAATAAATATTTTTAAGCTTCATGTAGTTTTATTAATGTTTATTTAATATTAGTTTGCCCGTGTGCATATTTTTGTTATATATGTAAATACATACTTTTCATAGTTATAAAATAATAAATATAACTATATAAGACGTATAATGTATATTGTATATTTATTATTAAACATTTCAGGAAATTAAAACCTATGAGTAATTGGCCATTTTAAAATTTTAATTAAAATGAAAACAAAATTCTATATCGATTCAAAAATATGTTGAATATTGTTGATATCAATGATTTTTAATTTATTAAACATCGACTTTCAAAGATATTTGCCTTTTTAGTTTGTATTTTTTGTAGAAAGCAATTTCGTTGTAATCGAACTCATATTATAATCTATATAAATATGTTGTTCGCAAATAATTTTATCTGGAATATTATAAATACTAATAAAATTATTTATAAATTATAATCATTTTATAATTACAGTTTAAATATACCTAATATAATTATAAATTTGTTGAATGTTTTATAGTAAGTAAAACACAATTTTTATCGCATCTAAACTTATTATACAATCGATAAAATATAAATAAACCTATAAATTATGCTATTATCAAATATAAGCTCTTGTTAAACTTAGATGTTAGATAGTATAATATTTAACTTTGAATTAAAATTATTATTTTACCATTAAAACGTATTTAGTTCAATTTAATATTCGCAGAAACATTTACTTATTGGTACCTATATTATTCCTTAATTAAAAAATTCATTGCCATTTAAATTGAGATTTATAAATAGCCAAATAGGTATAAATTTGTTATATAATATAATAAAAAAGTATAATATCTTAATTAAATTAAATTTTAAATTTATTATTTATCTATTATGATGAATTAAAATTAAATTTTTTATAAACTACTCGTATAACGTGATCATTTGTATGGTATATCGTATTATACATATTTTATAATTTATCAGAAAACATAAAAATTAAAAACAATTGTTTAATAGACATAAATAATTAATTTTTTTAAATTTATTACCTATGGTTAACACGTTAATATTTATTTATTCTTCGTTTTCTTGTAACATTTCAAGTTAAAATCTGTTGATATGATAATATTATGATATATAATTAATTTTTTTATTATTGTATTGTATTTATTAAATTGAATTTTATAATATTAAATATTGGACTACATAATAACATGTCAATGAATATATTTTTCGATCACTCTGTATAATCGCAAAAAAATGTATTTTATATCTCGTTCTATCGTACCTAATAAACACATGTGGGCTGACCTTTTCCGCTGATTATTTCATCGTTTCCACATAACTGAGTCGTTACACTGCTGTAGTGCTGTTTCTTTCAATCGTTTCTAATGGATAAGTTAGACGTCAAAAATTAATGTAAACCCATAAAACGTTAATTGTATAAAATATTACACGCGAAGTTACACGATTCAGCATATAATGTGGTCAACACACTTTATTTACTTAACTCGTTTTTCGTATTTCATAACGTAGTTAATCGATTTAAATTAATTTAGTAAACACCTTAGTTACAAAAATATGTAATACACGTCATAATACTCGTATATTAATAAAAATTAAAAATTCTTAATTTTATATAAATATTTTTATTTGGATATAATTTTAGCTTATATTCGTATAATATTTATGTTTTATATAAAACAAAAAATAATATACTAAAAATAAACTATATTATAATTTCCACACTATAGTTATAATATTAACATTATTCATAATCAATCAAATTTACGCTTCATATACAAATTATTTATTAAAAACGATAACATTTTTTTCGTCGACTATTTTGTTTCAACCAAATTGAAAATATTGAACTTTTAAACAGCTATTAATGCTATTCATACATACACAATTTTATAAAATTCAATGAATGTTTTTTTTTTTATATTTAATCATTTATTAATTTTAATTTGACTATAAGATAACATTCAGTTCTTAGATAACAACTTAAACAGGAAACAACAAGACTATGACCTCCGTACTTCCTAACTGATACAGAATTTAACTGTGCAGCATATTGTTTAAAATATGTTCTAATAATCGAATAAATATATATTATATTAAATATATTACTATACGAATGAAACATAATTTGATATAATATAAAATATTTTTGAATCCAGTTAATATCTTTAAATTTCAAAAAAGTGTATTAGTAATAAACTAATAACCAAAAAATAGTTCAATTTTTTTCATATCATTTTGTATTTTCAATGTTATGTAATACATTGCATTATAATACATATTGTGATTTATAACACATAATTAAATATTTTAAGTACTACATAACATAATATTAAAATTGATTTAACGGGAAAATAAAATTCGATTTTCTAACTATATACACTATTATAATATAATATAGACAATAAATTAATATATTACGATAATAGGGCGTTTCCGTCATTTCTCGTAGGATGAACAGAATTTTTTTCTCATCTCCCACGCATTATTTAAATAAAATTCACACAACCTGAAAGTGACGATGTTTTAAAATATGCTCCCTATGCCCTATCAGTTCCTATATTATATTACACATGGTTAAATCATGTTAGTTTGTTTTGTTTGGCGTTTTCGACATGTTCGAAGTTAACAAACTTGTGTGCATCAAGTTTGGTAGCAACCCCTCTCATTTCTGTTAAAAATTTCATGATATGACCCAATTGAGATTTCCGCTTCATCAGCTCACTCAAGAACGGTTAATTTGCGGTCATTTCTCACTTTTTCTTAAATTTTCAACACATCATCATTTCTGGATGTCGATGGATTTCCAGAACGTGGATCATCTTCTGTTGACTTCCAACTTTTTTTGAAACATTTAAACTATTCAAAGGTTTTTAAACGACTTAATGAATCATCCTCGAAAGCTGTTTTAATCATTTCATATGTTTCCGTCGAATTTTTATCGAGTTTCAAACAAAACTTAATGCACACAAGTTTGTTAACTTCCGAACATGTTGAAAACGCCAAACAAAACAAACTAACATGATTTAACCATGTGTTAATTTAAAGTGAAATAAGATAGCAACATGGAGTTTTGTTTAAAATATTCATTAATACATGGAGAATATATCTATCTATAATTTAAAACGTTATTGTGTCTAGATTAGCCGTAATAATATTTGTCTTGGTACTTTTTGAACAGACCTCGTATAAATTATAATTATTATTACTAATACATTATATTGGTCAGCTGCTGAATATGTTTTTTAAATATGTGACGATGTTTAATTCCTAATAAAATTATTAATTTCAATTATTTATAATAAACTTCTACCTAATTTACATTATATTGATATCATTTTAATTAACTTCAGTAAATTTTAAAATAATTTCGTTAAATTAATGTTATATAATAATTTAATAATAATATTTGAAACACTTATCTACTGGCGTTTTATTAGTATAAATATTAGCGTTTTAAATAAAAAATTACTTTGATAGAATTAACTCAACTATTCAAGGTATATTAATTAACACACCGTTTATTTATTTTTAAACATTTTTCCTACCTATTTACTTTTTTATTATATTTTAAAATTAAAAATTAATTTTACTAAGAACTATAAAAACATTTTATATAAGAAATAAGATCAAATTAATAATAATTGATACCTTATTAATATGACGTATCTACTAATTTGTTTACTACCTATAATGGTAATTGATTTTGAAATCTATCTAATAATGTTACTTATACGTAAAACAATATTATGCAAATAATATAATTATGATATAAATGTCAATAAATGTCAATAAATGTACATCTATAAAGAAAAATATAATTCTACATATTTATTATAACATATTATTTAATTTACGTTTCATTAGCATCAGTAAAGTTGGAAGTTATCAATAATCATACTATATTTGTTTAAAATATTATGCTGCGGAAATGGTAAATGGTATGTTATTTAGGTAAACCAGAAACCAGAATACTGTTTCCTCGACAAACGGTAGGTAGTAAATAATATTTTACTTAGTCGGCAAAGAAATTTGTCGGCTGTACACAAAGGAAAGCAAATGTTTATATTATAATATATATAGATATACGTATATTATGATGCATAGGTACACGCTTTTATTTAGATGAGTTAAATTTTTTTTCTTATTGAACGTCTGCAATACTTGCATAATAAGAATGGAAACCGATGTACACAGCGTGTTTCTGTATGAACAATAACGATTTACTATTGTTTTAAAACATTGCAAATGTCGTTTTTCGGAAGAGATCGGTATTCAAAAATCGGAATTAAATTAAAATTTTTTCTTGCATATTTATGTAAATATTGTATTTGTTCGCTAGTTTTTGATATAGTGAGACTATATCATTTTTGGTAGGTAATTAATAATAATAAAATACGTATATCACTCTGTATAATATAATACGTATATAACATTATATTATATTGATGTAAGGATATATAATATTATGTAAATGTATTTGGGTTGTATCGGATATAATGTCGTGAGTAAGATTACGTGTACAGTAAAAACCGTATGCGATTGGCTGTCGACAGAATATATGTACAACAACTTATACCTACAACTTTTATAGACACGACTCAGGGGGATATATTGGAATAAAAAAATAAAAATATGAAACAAACATTTAACTTTGTTTTTTCTTCATTATGATTTCAGTAAAACGTATAAAAGCAACAAATAATGTATTGATTAATACAAATATTACTTTTTATTAGTATTTTATGCAATTATTATAATAATAGCTAGGTACCTACTCGTACACGTATATTATAATTTACTGTTAATAAGATACTTGTAAAAAATACTTATTTTACAAAATATAATAAGTTTAATAAGTACATACATATTACAATATACTATATTAGGTACCTATAGCATGACTATAATTTTATAATTTATAAATAAAAACATATATTTATAATATAAATTTTTATGATTAGTAAGAATTTTATTATGATGCATAAAACTGCAAAATAACACCATGAATTACCTGTATTATTATGAATTTTCGATTAAAATATTATGTTTTGATTCGTTAAATTGATAATAAAATGTATAATAATTCAGTATTACTTGAATCATCTTTTCCAATGTTAAACAATTTTGTAACTTATTTATTTTAACGCGTCATTATTGATGTTAATATTATATTAACATCTATAATGACGCGTTATCATATTTTTTATATATATCATAATAATAAAATTTCAATATTTATATATTTTATTTTTATTTATTTTAGATTCTGAGCAAAGCAAAAAATGTATTGGTTTCACAATGATGCGTGTCTTTTTTTTCTTTTTTTTTTTTATGTCTGAAGACACTTTTACTACCCGAAATAATGCTCTATTTTCACGAATGGCATATGTTTCCGGTTGGAATGTGGATGTAGTTGGTACTTTATTTAGGTCATTTTTCAAATATCAAAATATTCTTATTATTATTTATTTATTTCTCAATACTTTTACAATAAAAATTAATAGAAAAGCCACAAAATTTGAAAGATTTTTAAAATTTTATTGATGCATACTGACATATAATATCTTAATGAATTTTCAAAATTTTAGAAAATCTCAAAAAATTTTTATAGTTGTTTAAAGTTGAAATTTCAGTAAAATTAATATTTAAATTATTTATATGTATTCTTCCTATCATATTTTAATATTTTACAATAATGTTAAATAAAATTGACAAAAAATTTTATGATATGGGCATTTAGGTGACATGGGATTTTATGAGCATTTATATTGAACTTAGAGACTTAATTTGTGTACCTATATGGTCCCTATATGTGTGATAAAATGTTGCGTTTTAAATATTTAATAAAAAATGTCAAAATTTTAATCAATACCTACCTACATTATCTGACTGAACTTTGCTCAGAATCGTTTTTTCGAATGTAATAGTTTATCATTGCATTCAAATTCTAATTAAAATTAAACATTATGTATCCCTGAGTATCCCTTCCTTTTTTCTTTTTTTATTATATATAATATATAATAATAATATTAAAAAAAAAAAAAAAATGTAAATATAATAATATTATAAGTATAAACTTAGATTTCGAAACCAGTATATAAAAACGATTCATATTTTATAGTTACTAAAAAACCCTGTCTGAATTACATTCAATTAAATCACTGTCACGCTGTTGGGTTTATGGAATTTATGCATTTTAAATTATTAATTTTAGTTACTAGATAAGAACTTTTGGATTTAAATACATTTTTAAAAATAATTCCCATAAAAGCCGTAGAACAGCCAGTTTAACCACTTGTTCTGGTCACGACTATAATCATTTTGTCTAAGATCCTTTTACGAGGTTTTAATTTTACAGTAGTTAAATACATGGCATACATTATTTTAATTAGTCTATGTTACTTTATCAAAAATTTGATGATCATATTTATTTCTAGGCAAAGCGTTTGACATCACATACATTCGACTTTTGTTTTACTCTCCGAGGCCTGAGAGTTTTGCAATATATAAGAAAAGTACCGAAGATGGCCAATGGATACCATATCAGTTTTACAGGTGAGTTATTTATGTGATTTTGTAGGATTTTTTTTTTAACTATTTTTACATAAAAATAAAAGTGGACAATTTTAGGTGCGAAACTTTACTTTTATTATATAAAACTAAATATATACGATCGTATTTTTCATATTTTTTTAAAAATATAAAATGATTTTATATACTTCTAATACAGTTTTTTCATCAAAATAAATTTACAGGAAATTATATCCCGTTAAAACTATAATAATAATGATTATTATAATTTTATCAATTTATGTTATTTTCTCAGTGTTTAAATTTTATGTGTACTTATTATTATATTGATATTTCAATTTATTCTTAACATTTCATTGGAAATAAAGTTTTTTTCTTTTTTTTTTTTTCAAAGTATTTGAATGCATTTAGCCCTTTCAGGCCCAATATATAAAAGAAATAAAAAAAAAAAATATTTTACTTAATTTTTGGCTTTAATATAGTCAAATTAAGGTAAAAAAAATTTTTTTGGAATTTTTGAAAAATTTTCTTAAGTTTTACATACATGATGATTAATCATTGGGAACTAACGATTAAAAAAAAACCGTATTTCTTCTTTACCAACATATTCATATTTTTTAGTATATACTTGTATTTATAATGAATTTACAAGTTAAAAATACAAAATGTTTTCAATGAACAACACAATTATAACATAACACCAAACATAAACATTTTCAAAGTAAAATTTCTTTATTTTTTATGAAAAAATTTAAATTACAAATTAAAATATATAATAATAATAACAACTTTTATTTAACACTTAATAATAATTATTATATTAATTATAATTAGTCTTTAAACAGTCTTAGTGTTAATTTTGGTTAAAATGTCTTTCAATTTAGTTATTTAGTATGATAATTTATAAAATTGAATGTAAATATATAATATAAAATATGAAAACTGTGATTTAATTTCATCTAAATTATCTAAATTAATTTGTTCACCTTCATCTATCTCTTCAATATCAGAAATATCTCCTTGAAGAAGTTCTGCAACTTCATCATTAGTCAATTTTTTGGCCATAGTAAAAACTAAGAAAAGAAATTATCAAAATAATAATTATTAATATCTAATAAAATGATCATGATTCCAAAAAGAATCATTGGGAACAAACAAACAACAACTATGTTAGAAATAATATGTCATTAATTCCCAATGATTATTTTAAGAATCATCATGTTCATGGTAACATAATATAAAAACCGTTTTAATTAGCCATGTAATATTTTTATAAATAATAGAATAATTAAGTTTTTGACAATTAAAATTTTTTTTTAATCAATATAATAAGAAAAACTTACCTTAAACAATATTTTAAAATTTGAAGTTTACGCTTTGTGATGATCAGTGATAAACAAATTAAAAACAATAATTTAAAATCATTTTATCAAAATAATAACAAAATACAGTTTGACCAATAAACAGAAAACATAATTATTGTTCAATTATGAGTATAATAGTCAACATTGGGAAATTATAGACTATTTTATAAGTGATTAAGGTAGATGATTCCAAAAGTAATTGTTGGGTCAGAAATATATATTATGCAATATATATTTAAGTGATAAAATTCTAGCATTTT
Organism: Tetraneura akinire; assembly: GCA_021307375.1. Classification (NCBI taxonomy): domain Eukaryota; kingdom Metazoa; phylum Arthropoda; class Insecta; order Hemiptera; family Aphididae; genus Tetraneura; species Tetraneura akinire. Next base: position 3,547,207 of record JAIUCT010000025.1, read on the forward strand.
CCAATATACCTATTTCTTTTTTAAACGATTAAATTTAACTAATGTACATATTAATATTTAATTATGCAATTTATTATTATAAATTATAGATAGTTATTTGGTTATGTTTTTAGTGGGAGTTGTAGAGACACCTACGGTTTACCCGACTTGAATTATATTCGTCTCGGTGAACAAGAAACTAGAGCATTTTGTACGTCTGAGTTTTCAGATATTTCACCATTGACCGGTGGAAGTGTTCCGTTTTCAACATTGGAAGGTAGACCGTCGGCTAAATTTTACGATTCCAAGTCAGAATTTTGGGTAAGAATATAAAAAAAATTTAAATAATAAATAAATATTAAATATAATATTAATATAATTATATAATATTAATATTAAATATAATTTGGAATTTTTTTTTTTTTTTAGATAAATGTATAAAATCAGAATTTAAATCAATATTAAATTTTATAAAATGTTGCATAATTAAAAAAAAAATATGACGTAATATGTATATAAATAATTTAGTATGATTGAAATCTTATTTTATAGTATGTAAAATACTTTAAACTAAATTTTATTTTATTTTTACAAAATAAGTGTCTTTGCAATTTTATTAACAGTTCAATCATAATATTATTTATCTTGTTCAAAATGAATGTGTTAAACGTTGGGACGACATTTAAATATAATGATTATTTCTAGGACTGGGTGACCGCTACAGATGTTCGTATCACATTGGATCGTTTAAATACATTTGGTGATGAAGTGTTTGGAGATCCTCAAGTATTAAAGTCATACTTCTATGCCATTGCTGACTTTGCAGTTGGAGCTAGGTATATTTTGTTAATATAATATATTATTATTGAGACTTATTATAATTATTTTTTTATCTTTTGATGCCGTTTAAAAGGGACAACTAGTTTATTTTAATCTAAAATTGATTTTCTTTTAAATTACTTAGTATTTTTAGCAATTTTTATTTTGTATAATGATGAATATGAAAAGTTCTCATATAAGTTGTACATATATTACAACTTTAAATATTATAAATTACATTTAAACAAATGAGTCATATGATAATTTAAATCATAAATTATAGTAATCTAAGTAATAATAAAATTAAAAAAATTCTATTTCACTGCGTGTAATATATTAAAATATAATATTATACTTATTTAATATTATATTAATGTTTTTTACCACGCCAAAATGATATTATAAATACGTATACACAAATAGATGCAAGTGCAATGGACACGCCAGTGAATGTGTGAAAAGTACCAATATCGATGGTTCGTCCAGAAGGGTTTGCAGATGTGAACACAACACTGCCGGACCAGATTGCAATGAATGTATGCCGTTTTTTAATGATGCGCCTTGGAGCAGAGCAACCGCATCAAACGCACACGAATGCAAAGGTAATTTCATAACTGACTCCTTAGCCTGTAATTTAAAACACTAGAGTGCGCTGTAAATATTATAATGTATATTTTTCAAATAATATTATGATTTCACGTTAGATTAGAATTTTGGTGAGTACTCAGCAGTAATCATAATGTTAAATTAATTCGAAACATTTATACCTAATATAAAATATAAATATTTATATATTTTTTTGATTAACAAATTATATAATATAACAAATTATTGTTATATTAAATTCATTTCACGTGTGTTTAGTTGGACGTAAGAAAAACTTATTTTTTTTCCATCAGCTGAATATTGAAATATCCGAGGTGTCATAATATAAATAAATAATAAATAATTCTATCTGTATATACATAATATAGGGTAGATCAAATATATTGTCTGAGAACTCGTATATTTTTTATATTTCACGTTCGAATAATTCTTTCGAAAATTAATTAAAAAGACATTAATTTGTAAGTAATATAGAAGTTATTGATATGCGCATTTTAGATTCTGAGCGAAGCGAAGAATGTATTGGTTTTACAATGATGTGTGATTTTTTTTTGTTTTTTTTTTTTTTGTCTGTGTACAAAAATACTACCCGAAATAATGCTCCGATTTTCATGAATAGGGTATGTTTCCGGTAGCAAAGTGGATATAGTTGGTACTTTACTTAGGTCATTTTTCAAATTTCTCAAAATTGAACCTATGCGGTAGAAAAAACGGCGAAAAAATGACGAAAAAACGGCATTTTTCGCGAAAAATGAAATTTCGACGAATTCAATTTCTATATTTCACGATAACTCAGGCAATTTTTAAGATAGAGACCTGAAATTATTTTTGGGTGTTCGCATAGCTATTATATATATGTGGTAGAATTTTGGAACCGTTACGTTCATTTTTCTACAAAATATTGGACATTGAATATTTCGTAAAATTCACGTTTTCACGTATATAATGTTTGATAAAATTGGCAATTTTTGGTATTAGGGTCTGAAAATTTTACTGAAATATACTTACATATTACTTAACATCATACTAAAATATTAGAAAAATCCCTAATCTCAATTTTTTTTTATAGCTTATTTAAGTTGATATTTTTAGTTCAAACGAAAATTATAATCTGACTGAACTTCGCTCAGAATCGTTTTTTCGAATGCAATGGTTTATCATTGCATTCAATTTCTAAGTAAAATTAAACGCTATGATTCGCACACCTGTATCCTGTGCGGCAGGAGTATAAGCTCATCTTTTTTTTTTTTTTATATACTGATCAACTTTTATATTATTATGATATTATTAAACAACGAGTAAGTTTTTTGTTGTTTTGATGATGAGTTTAAATTAGTTGTAAATATTTAATAATAATAATAAAAAATTTCAATCTGTCGTCAAATTATCATTAATAAATGGAGTTAAACGTTAAAATTATTTAAATAATAATATTCTCGACATTTATACAGATACGTAAATTTAAAAAAAAAACCTATTATTTGATACTCTATGATTGATACTCTCTGAATTCGTGCGTGTAACGGAGGCGTGACAAAGATCGCTGTCTCTCGTCGACAAGTCAGCATACACGATGATACATATTATTATTATTATTGTTAAAATATATAGGTACGCACATAGAATAATAAACCACTTTTCGCCGATGAATTGCTTTTCGTCGTGTCCGTGTTCCGAAAACGAAAAAAATATAATAATATATATAATATAATCGTGTAAAATTAAAATACGAGTACATCTCCAAGACACGCGGGAGAAATCTACACCGATTGTACTTGTCACTAATGTAGTCACATCGTGTATACGTATATTTTATATATTCAATGTGTCATTTACTATGTATATAATAATATTATACGGTGGTACATAGTAAATTGTATACAGCTGTAATTTATTACATTTACATGAAAAGTTTAAAAAAATATATTGTCTAGAATAGTCGCAGAAATAAAGTACCTACTATGCTTAAATGAAATGATTATTTTCATAGTAAATCTCGCAGATAACATTTATTATATCTTAGTTTTGTGTTCTATTCATGTATAAACTACTTACATTTTATATTTTTTTTGTTGAGTACCGAAAATAAAATAATAAAAAAATTTAATTTAAGGTATTTAAGTATTCAATTATATAGAATTTTAGATTTTGTGCGAGGTGAAAAATTTATTGATTTACAATGATGTGTGTCTTTTTTCTTTTTTTCTTTTTGTGTATGAAAACACTTTTTCGACCCAAAATAATGATTCATTTTTCACGAATAGTATATGCTTCCTGTGAAAAGTAGATGTAGTTTGTATTTTATTTAGGTTTACATTTCGAATTTATCAAAATTGACAATAAGCGAAAAACGACCATTATATAACAATTATATTTAACAATATAATTATGTAATAACGTTATTTTTTATAATATTTGAATATCAAAACATTTTTAAATAATGATTTTATGCTAATCAATATTGTCTTACAATGATGTGTAACTTATAATATTTTTCAACCAATAATAACAATCATGATTAGGTACTATAAATGAAATAGCATATAAATTACATCAGAAAATTACATTTAGTTGCTTCTTGCATCAGGATATAGTTGGTACTTTATTTAAGTTATTTTACGAATTTCTAAAAATTGACCATACGCGAAAGAAAAAACGACCAAAAAACGATGAAAAACGCCATTTTTCACTAAAACAGAAAATTCGACGAATTCGATTTCAATATTTCACGATAACTCGGGCAATTTCAATTTATAGTCTTGAACATTTTTTGGGTGTTTACATAAGTACTGTATAAATATGATAAAATTTTGAAACCGTTGCGTTAATTTTTCTACAAAATATAACAGAACTTTGAATATTTCCTAAAATTCTCATTTTTATGTATATAATGTTTGATAAAATTGGCAGTTTTGTGTTTTAAGGTCTAAAAATTTTACTGAGTATACTCATATATTACTTAACATGATATCCAAATATTAAAACAATTCCAAGTATCACTTTTATTTTATAGATGTTAAAAGTGAATAGTTTTAGTTTAATCGAAAATCTTAGAATCCATAAAAGTATTCTTCTTATTATTTCTTAATACTTTTTCAATAAAAATTAATATAAAGCCAAAAATATTGGAAAATTGTTGAAAATTTTATTGAAGCATAGTAATATACATTTTAACGTATATCAAAAATATTAGAAAAATCTCAAGTGTCAATTTTTTTTTTTTATAGGTGTTTGAATTTGAAATTTTAGTAAAATTGATATTTATGAATTATTAATATTCTTTCTCAATATTTTACAATAATGTTATATAAAATTGACAAAAATTTTTTTTAAAAATTTTAAAAATTTTATTGAGCATACTTACATATCGGTTAACGTATTTTCCGATGTAAATATTAATTATCATTTTTTTTATTTTTTTATTGGCGTTTAAAGTTGAAATTTGATTAAAATAATATTTAAATTAGGTATTTGTATGAATTATTATTATATTTCAATATTTTACAATAATGTTAAATAAAATCGACCAATAATTTTGATACATTTTATTGAAGCTCAAATACATTTTACTTAACTCATTTATTTATTTATTTAATTATTAATACGGACAAAAGTCCAGTTCACAATATAT
>JAIUCT010000025.1:3562241-3689647 GCA_021307375.1 Tetraneura akinire
TACAATTATATTTTTATGTTAAAAAATAAAATAATGATTTAAAATTACTAATAATAAAAAATAAAATTTTATTAAAAAAAATTTGTTTTATACAATTTATATCACTGTGAATGACGATAATTGGTTCTACTTGTTTTAAATATTTTTAGGGGAGTTTACATACGAGTAATACGGTGGCAAAATATTTTTAGGGGAGTTTACATACGAGTAATACAGTAGCAAAATATTTTTAGGGGAGTTTACATGTGCCCATATAAATGTACCTATATAAATATTATATAAATCTATTTGAAGCGATAGAATTTTTAACACTTGGAAATTAGAAAAAATAAGAGATAATAATATGTATTGTATAAATCAATGACAGTATCGAGTTTATATTTAGGTACCTATATAATATTTATATTTACTTTCGTACGTCAAGAAGTTTTATTTATTTATCTATATAAGTGTGTTATATTACAAATTGTATTTTTATTGACTATTTGCTACCTACGAGTAGATAACCACGGCATATCATGGTATAGAGTTATTATTATTTATTATTATTATTATACCTTATGAATAAATATTATTTAGGCGAAGACATCGTATATTTTTAAATTATTTTTTAGTGTCTCTGATTTCTTTTGTTGGAGGTCGTCAAGAGAGGGGTTTAATTTTTAGGGAAATAAGTAATATTTTCTTCTTAAGTTAATAGATGTTTATAACGTTTGCGTTTACTAGATACCGCTGTTACCGGTACCCATCGCACACCATACCAGCTGTTACCACACAGACATAAATGTTATGTGCCAGTCTTCACAGTAACGGGTTGGTGTCAGCTTGTGTTTTAGTTCCAAGTCGCGTTCGGCGTGTATTTAACGTGCGTGTTATATATTTTATTTTTGACGATTTATCATTTTCGTATGTGTGACAAAGAGATTTTTCGTTTTGATATAATTATTATTATTCATTGTATTGTTAATTCATTTTTACGAATTGATATTTTTGTACAATTAACGTCGAAACGCATTTCGAATCAACGTCATGTAATCAAATCCGATAATGCATTATGGGATTAATTGAATTTTGTTTATTGGCATTATCATTGATTCCTCGTGGTCATCCCACCGAATGGGACGGATTCACTCCCTGGTTTACTGGTTCTGGTAAATATTCATACGAATACACATTTTTTTTTTTTTTTTTTTGTTTCATTTTTAACTTTTATTTTTATTATTTTAATATTTATTTATACAATATAATTTTACTGATTAATAACTCGATAATAAAACTGTAATTATTTTTCTTATAAAACCCTTTCTCGCTGAACATAAAATAAATATAATTTACTTAATATACATCATTGTTTTAAATTTTAAATATTAACACGATTTTTTTCTTATTATAAATTTTAATGTTGTGCCTTGTGCATATTATAATTTATAATATATATAGGTACGTATAATATACATATAAAACGATATTATATAATATATCTATAGAGATAATAAAATAGTACCCAAAATTAAAATGTTAAGTTTTGTTGATTGCTTGATTTGAAAATATTATGATGAAATATTGAAAATGAATGCGTTCATGTCAAATTATATTACATAGTATTTACGAACAAGTTACAATTTTTAAAACCCTATGAAGTAGGTACGTTTTGCGAAGATTGAAAAAAATATCTTATAGAAATTTTTAATTTTTAATTTTTTCAAGCCATCTATTCTTCCATCGTTGAACATCAACAAAATCCATCTATTAAATACGATGATTTCATATTATTATTATTATTATTATTATTATTATTATTATTATTATTGTAAAGATACAAATTGTCTGACACTCAAAGCATAAGACGAAATCGAACGCGATGATTTGTTACTGTACAGTGTACGGTAATACTGAGGTATGTGCGTAAGTGACTGTCATATAATAATATAATAAACACAAATGTCCCTCATTCACTCTGACCACGGTATACTTACGTGTTAAAAAATACATTCTTCACCACCCGTAAAAATAACTTGATTTTACACCGAGTAAACGTATACAACATACATTTTATAAATCTATTTGTATATATATAAATTAATATTAGCCTAATTTTTTCGAAAAACATCCTTACATAAATTATAATCCATTTTTCGTAGAATCGAATACGAAAATTGGCCATTTATTGTTTTATTTTATTTTATTAAACAAATAAATAAAATAATCAATGATTCACATTATCAAACAGTAATTATTTATAATAGTAGGTATAAAAATATTCATTTTTGGACGTGTTTAAAATAATACCTACTAAAAGTGGTATTTTATAGTACACAATTTTAGATTCTGAGCGAAGCGAAGAATGTATTGGTTTTACAATGATGTGTGATTTTTTTTTTATTCTGAAGACATTTTTACTACCCGAAATAATGCTCCGATTATCACGAATAGGGTATGTTTCCGGTAGCAAAGTGGATCTAGTTGGTACTTTATTTAGGTCATTTTTCGAAATTCTCAAAATTGACTCTAAGCGGTAGAAAAAACTTCGAAAAAATGGCGAAAAAACGGCAATTTTCACGAAAAATGAAATTTTGACGAATTCAATTTCTATCTATATTTCTCGATAACTCAGGCAATTTTTAAGATAGAGACTTGATAATTTTTTTGGGTGTTCACATAGCTATTATATATATGTGGTAAAATTTAGGAACCGTTACGTTTATTTTTCTACAAAATATTGGACATTGAATATTTCGTAAAATTCTCATTTTTACGTATATAATATTTGATAAAATTGGCAATTTTTGGTATTAAGGTCTGAAAATTTTACTGAAGTATACTTACATATTACTTAACATCATACTAAAATATTATAAAAATCTCTAATCTCAATTTTTTTTTATAGCTGTTTTAAGTTGATATTTTTAGTTCAAACGAAAATTATAATCTGACTGAACTTCGCTCAGAATCGTTTTTTCGAATGCAATGGTTTATCATTGCATTCAAATTCTAATTAAAATTAATTGCTATGATTCGCACACCTGTATCCTTTGCAGCAGGAGTATCAGCTCTTTTTTCTCTTTTTATTCGTACATCGATAATAGATATTATTACTATTTGTTGTATCAAACCTCAAAGAAAATAATATTTCCCACTACGTCTTCTGTTAATCTGTCTACACTTCTACAGCATTGATAAAATGATAAAGCATCTTACTCAAATTAATATTATAATGCGATGACTCGATCGGAGGGTTGTTTTTTTGTTTTCGGTCGGAAATAATGGACTCGGACCATGTAGGACTTGAATATCATTTCTCATATACCTACCTATCATTTAATGGAATACGTCATTATATTGTTGTTATCGTCGTTATGATTATTTGTCTGTTGTCGTAGGACGTGTTAATGGTGAGAAGATTGATGCATTTTTCACTCGAATGATGGTACACAATATTGGTATGGGTTGGTATAAACCTTTAATTAGAAAATATGTGAAAAATGAATGAGTGAGAGAGAGAGAGAGAGAGTGAGAGAGAGAGAGAAAAAGAGTAAACGATAATAATAATAAGAGCGAACGACTTGCGGCGTATACGGTAACCTTCCTACGTATATTACAAATTAACCGTATAATCAGTAACGTCATCGTACCGTACAAACAATTTTTAAGCGTGAACGTAGATGAAGATTTACTTAAACACGTATTATTACACGCACGCGCGTATATGCCGAATATTATATAATTGATGACAACCGATGTCAATGATTTATTGTAATTATTTCACGTGTAATCCGTATAATTAAACGATAATTACGTCATATTTTATATTTAAAAAGAAAACAAATGAACGAGGATCGAAGATTATTATACAGAGCTATCACTCTATCAGATGTATAATCGTGCGTCTGATTTACAATCGAAACTGAAAACTATTAAATATTATAGTCCTAAATATGAGTCATAGTTGCATTATATATTAAAAAAAAATTAAATAACACGATAATAATATTAAAAAATATTAAATAATGTACTATTTTCAAAAAAATATTTAGGTATACTGTTGTAATTAAAATATTAAAAGTTACAAAAAATTAAACATAAAAATAGATATTATATAGAAAAGAGAAAAATCGTACATAATAATATTACTGATATTGTTTAAAAAAAATGTTTCTATAATAATAATATTATATCTTGTATAATGTGTATATATATAATATATTTCGCTAGGCGTTTTTGTTCCTAGGTTTGAGTGAATTAGCCGCTGCACGTATGATTTTACTAGGATACGTTAAAGAATGAAAAAGATGTGCGCGGGATTATTATTATTGATATATAATATTGATTATCATCGTTGTGTTTCGGAGGGAGTTGCGCTTGGCAGTTGGCAATATACGAATAATGCTTGGTCGATCGTAAATCAATTGTTTATAATATCTATAGGGTGTTTTTTTTTTTTTTTTAATATGTAGGTAATATATAATAATTCATGTTATATTATAATAGGTCTGACCGGTTCTTATTATCGTTGTACGTTATACACGTATACACATCGTATACCTTTATGATGTATAAAATATTTTATTAGGTATACGCGGTGTATATACCTATAATATACTTTTATATTGTTGAGGTAATAATTAGACGCTACGATCGCGGTATAAAATCTAATGTACGCTATACCGCCCTTGAGAGGGAAAATCGAAAATTATGTAAATTTATATTTGGGATTATTCAACATACACATATATATTCCGCACGAAAATGCCGACGTACAGACGATTCTGTATACTCTGCGGGTAGTGGCGCCGTGTTCGCAAGAATATTAATATATAATAATATACAAAGTTCCCCAAAATAATAAATACATTACGTATATATATAATATCAATATCAAAGAAATCACAGTGTAACCGCGTTCCACGTAAACACATTTTAATGACCGATATACCGCTTATACTATTGTTATAATAATATTATTATTATAATGCTTATCAGCACCTGCGGTAAAAAGATCATAATTTTCGCCAAACCCGCCGTCCGTATTTACTACCAAGTATATTTTATTGTATATTATTATTATGTAGGTACTTATCTTCAGATACTTGAATAAACGAATACCGCAATCATTATGGGGGCGTTTATCCGAAAATATCTTGATATAAAATATTTTATTTAATATTATGTACCCATAATATTATATTATTGGTATGTATTCTACACGAGTATACAAACGCATATTCCCAATTTCACTCTCCAAACGCATCGAATAAAATAATATATTATGCCTATTTATATATATATATGTATATATATATTTTTTCTGTAAATCTCAGTTTAAAAAAAAGAAAAGTTTTGATGGAATAATGCTATGGCCTTCAAATTGATATCAGTTTGGATACCGCACGTATATTGTCATTGAAATATATTCCGGAGATAAGAGTGTCTTGAAATAATAAATTAATAATATAATATAGTACCTATAATATACCCAATATGGTTAATGTAATAACATATACTTATTATTATAAAGGTGCGTATACGCATATTGACGTTTTTCGGTAGACGTGATATCGCGTGTATTTAAACAGAGTAATTTCAAGTGTCCGAGTAACTGCGACAGTGTACACGCATACAAATAATATTTAGTACAATAAATCCTGTAGGATACCCTGGATACCTATATAATATAATATTATATACCTATAGGTATTATTATTATTAATATTATTAGTATCCTGGTATATAGGTATACGTATATATAGTATATTGGTATATTAGTGTACGGGGACTTAAACGCGCGGTATTTTATTGCCGGCACAATAAATATTATGTACATATATTTTTTTTTGTGCGTACATTTTTTCGTCGGACGTATCACCTAAAACAATCGCTCGTTAATTATTATTGTATTATTCTTAGTCATATGTGGTTTCTTACGCATCCTTTCTCCCTCGTGAAATATCACGTTTAAATTATTACACTTACTATTATTATACGTATATTACATTTTAATATTATATTTATAAATTGTTTTGAACCATTAACCAAAAACAACGAGCGGCAACTGTATAATACATATATAGGTAATATTATATTAGGATTATATTATATAGTTGTTGCAGGTAGCTGCTGTACAGATCTTCGGGCTACGGCAATTAAAGTCGACTTCACGATTAAATCTCTTTTGTCGTTACCGACAAATAATCGAAGATAAATACATCCAATATAAATTAAATATCCACTTTATATACCTATATTATATATTATTATCATTTTTTTTTTTGTCGAGATTCTATTTTATTCTTTCGGTCCATTAAAAGTGTGTTTTAAAAAGTAATATTAAAATTGGTTTTCTCGATGTATAAATAATATGATTATAATACCTTTATATAGTATAACATTATTGAGAACAAATATGATTATAGACATATATTATATAATATATAATTATAATACAATAATATACATATTATAGTCGTTTCGTCTAAATATGGTCTTCAAGTTTATGTATGTGGTATTTGAAATGAATATATTATTATAATACATCTTTATTTTGTTACATTGATGTATTTTATAATATAAATTTCAAGTTTTGATGTTATTCAAGCACATAAATGAATGTAACTTGTGTATAAATTGTCAATTGGTCTATTTATAGTAAATTATAAAAATAATTTAAATTATATATAAGGTCGAAAATAGTTATATTATATTTTTCTTAAAGATCATTAAAATAAAAATGCATAGGTATTATACATATAAAACGTTATACAGGTTACGTAAATTTATTAATTTGCATTATAGCCCGAGGTTAATTATTATTATGCAAAATTTTTTCACTTGCAATTCTTTATATAGCAATCTATCTAAAAATTTTAAATTAATCTTTATCATGAAAAAAAAAAATAATAATAATAATAATAAATGTTTATATAAATATTATAATTATATTATAGGTAGGTATGAAATGGATATAAAATAAAAAAATATTTTTTTAATATATATATATATATATATATATATATATGTAAATAAATGAAAATTTAAAAAATGTAGGTATTTTATTTTTTGATACGGTATTCATAAAATTACTTTAAAATAAAATAAAAATATTTTAATCTAAAATAAATATATTATATACCTATAGTTGGTTTAAGCTTTGTAGACTCAAAATATATTTTTACAACCGTATAAGACGTTTGTAAATAAAACATTTAAATAATATTGTTTAAAAAAAATATCTGACATATGGTATACGTATACCTGGTCAATACCGCAGTTATTTACTTTACTCGTAATAGCACTATGACTATATGCGCTCAAATAATAGACATGATTTACCGCGCAGTATAATATTATTGTGGTAGTGCGTGGTCAACGTTGTTGAGTTTGAATCGCCACTTCTCACGACACATCTGAAAGAAACTTATTATTATAATATGATTATAATGCCTACTTATTTATGTGTCCTATATCTTATATACTTATAAAGTATAAATCAAATATTTTATTTTACATATTATTATAACTTATCGAGGAACGGACCTCCATGCGGTATTGTCAGCGGAGCATATTAATTGGACAATCATTACAGTTTCGTTATTTGGGACGTTTATTAAAAATGGATTTCAATTATCTGAAGGATTACCATTAGATATTAATATTAAAAAAAAAGTTTAATGAATCCATTATTATGATGTTTAGAATAATTATAGTTATCTGATTTAAATTTTAATATTATTATTTTCATAATTATATTGTCTCTTGCAAGATTAAAAATGTTTACCGCGAGAATATAATTATTATTTTTTATTTTACTGCATTAATAAAATTGTATTTATTATAGGTACTACTTCCAAGTATGAATAACTTTAGAAACTCTTAAAATATATAACTTTTTTTGCGTTCTAAATGCTCGGGTTTAAAAAAAAAAAAAAAGAAGAGCTGATACTCCTGCCGCAGGGAAGCAATAAAAAACGATTCTGAGAGAAGTTCAGTCAGATAATGTAGCTATTGATTCAAATTTTGAAATTTTTTATTAAATATTTAAAACACAAAATTTTATCACACATATAGCGACCATATAGGTACACATATAATACAACCTCTTCTTTTTTATACTTTAAACAGCTATAAAAATTATCAGAATGTAATAATTCAGAATTAATTGGAATTGAGTTAAGTAAAATATATTTAAGCTTCAATAAAATTTTCAAAATTTTTAAAAAATATTTGTCAATTTTATTTAACATTATTGTAAAATATTGTAATATAATAAGAAAAATCCATATAAATACTTTAAATACTGATTTTACTGAAATTTAAACTTTTAACACCTATAAAAAAATTGAGTCTTGATATTTTCCTAAAATTTTGTAAATACGTTGAGATATATATCAGTATGCTTCTATAACATTTATAAAAGTTTCCCATATTTTTTGGCTTTTTATGAATTTTTATTTGAATAGTATTGAGAAATAAAAAGAAGAATATTCGTATGGATTTTAAGATTTTCGTTTAAACTAAAAATATCAACTTTAAACAGCTATAAAAAAAATTGAGACTTGGGATTTTTCTAATATTTTGATATAATGTTAAGTAATATGACTTCAGTCAATTTTTAGACCTAAATGTCCAAGATTTTCAATTTTATCAAACATTAATAGTATATACATAAAAAAAAGAATTTTATGAAATATTTAAAGTCCTATATTTTGTAGAAAAATTAACGTAACTGTTCCAAAATTTTATTACATATTTATAGTACCTATGTAAATACTTAATAAAATTTTCAATTTTCTAACTTGAAAATTGCCCGAGTTATTGTGAAATATTGAAATTGAATTCGTCGAAATTTCAGTTTTCGTGAAAAATGACGTTTTTTCGTTTCTTTTTCTATCGCATTATAGGGTCAATTTTGAGAAATTTGAAAAATGACCTAAATAACATACCAACTACTTTATGTTTTAAATCATAAATTATAGTAAATTATCTCTATAATTCTTATTGAATATAATATTAATTTGCGTTTTATTGCATTATCATTTTTCATTTTTATGTTTTCTTTATTTTTTACTCATAAAGTCATAACTCATAATGAAGTACTTAACGAGCACCTATCTACAAAATACATATTGACTATTTTTATAATATATGTTAATCATTTTACTGTAAAGGTTGAAACTGGACTGTTGCAAAACTAGCAAACGATAATGCAATGAGGTGTATATTATTTTTATTCCTTTTTTCGAAGTTTTTTTTCCACTTTCCAGTAAAACCGTTGCCACACGTTGCCCATTAGATGGTGTTTCTCACGATCCATAGGTCGGTCTTTCCAACGAGTTGTAGTATTTTTTTCCTCTACCTAATAGTATAATATTTTTACTCTTAAACATACAGGGTGAATGAAAATGTTTGTTACATAAATAGTGAGAATTACATTTCTATTTATTTTCATTCTTTCTAAAATATAAATCTTTGATCACCCTGTATTCACTTATTTATCTCCAGTCAAGAATACTATATATCTATTTAAAAGAAAAAAATATTCTCTCAATATGCATGCTATTTGCACAGAGATCTGTCGGGAAAGTGGCCAATATAATAAATTAATAACTTTACAGCAAATTCTCACGATTACTGCAAAAATAGGATATAATGTAATTTATATCATTTATAACGATGTTAATGCACTGACCATAGAAATTGACTAAATGTATTTATACCGATAAATAAATACACATTCTAAAATTTTAGTTACAATAATTTGGCGGATTAAAATATAAAAAAAAATATATAAAAAGTATTTTAATTATTTAAAAAAAAATCATCGTATGGTTTGTTTTTAATGTTTATTATAATTTATTTCTGTTTTCAAACATAAAATTATTTTAAACTCATATAAATTTGAATAGAAAATAAATAAATTTTTTTATCATAGCACTAACATAAATAATATAATCGAATTTAATTAAAATCTATATAATTATTATTGCATAAAATAATAACTGTAGTGATATTCCATGCACGTTAGATAGAAAATATTTTACCTATGTTAACTATGTGTAAGTTTGTAATTTTGTATAATTTATATTATTAAAGAAATCTTATTATACCTATATCGAATTTAAAAAGTATATCGTACTGAAAATTGAAAATTGTACAATTATCTTTTGTTTTTCTAATATATGAATTAAATATAATTTGGTATGGTGTAGATTATTAAACGTCCGCACAAAAACTACGTTTTTATTACATCATGCTTGTTTTATGAATAAAAAAAGAAGAAAAAACACGGCATTGGACCACCCAAAATGTTCATTGTAGAAAATAATGGAATTCAAACGTATATTATACGAGTCCATATTGTCTACAGCAGTACATTACATATAAGATATAATATTATTATACTTTAAAAGTACTAGATAAAACAGTGTATTACCACTCAAACATGTGAAAATATAATTTCTATCATAAACATGAAACTTTGATATAACCCGCGCAGATATTTTATTGACCGCTGGGACGCTAGTTAACGTGTCAGAGTCTTATTTAAAATGCCACTGTAAATGTTGTACAATCATTTCATCAGTAAATTAATATAAATATAATACAAAAAAAAAAATCAAAATATAACAACATTATTATTATTATTAGAAATTTGTACGATAATATAATAATTAATGATATGTAAAATGTACTTTATTGGTAATATTCATTAAGTATTATAGAAATTTTCGGACTCCTGAGAATAAAAATAAACGTAGCGACAGTCTTTATATCTACTAAATTACAGGATTATTTTTATACTCGTATTATACAAATTTAAATTCATTTTATTTAAATTATATGAAGCAACGTGTTTTAATGTAATTAGCAAGTATAGAGGTTAAGTTAGATATAAATATCAAAGACAAAATCACACATTTAATTATGAAAACTTTCAAGTTGAACCCATAACTGAAAAAATAATTAATAATTAATTTTATAAATAGTTAATAATTTAAATTAATTATAATTATAATACATATATATATATATATATATTTATTATAATTTTGAAATAAATGGATTATTTTAATTGGTAGTTATTTTTATTTATATAGCCCATCAAGTTTTGTTTTTTTTCAAGCAAATTTTTGTAATAAAATTATACTACCGTCGAAACGTTTATTGATTATTTATATTTAATATATTATTTTATTGAATATTTCGGCGAAATTCACACTAAAAGGTTATTTAGTAATATTCTATTATATAATATTATAATAATATTGTGAGTTGAAACATATAATTTCGTTTCGGACGCCGAGGCCGCCTGTATTTAATGCTATGAACAATCATTATTCATAAATCGAAACAGTTTTATGATGATATCAACACATAAACGCGTATGAAAATATAAATGTTTTTTCTTTTATTTTGTATATCACAACTGCCATAAATTTAACGGTAGAGTATTTACTGAAACCGATATTAATTTCATGACTACGTAAGTTGTGCAAAAACTTATATTATTTTTTAGTCGTAAATCAGGTTTCATTGTTAAGGGACTGTTGGTAATTTGTCAAAAAGTGAGTCACAGATTCATAAAATAAAAAATAATAAACCCAATTTATTTTCATGAAATATTCTCATTGATTACTAATACAATGCCTATAATATACTTGATATATTATGTGCTAGAAAATAATATTTTACAAAATATATTATAATATACTTAATAAATTATGAATATTTATTATAAATTACAATATTGATAAAGTATAACAAATTAATATATTTCATTTATTACGTTTATAAATAATCGTTTTATATTAAATATTTATATATTAAAATAAAATCCCACATTTATATTTATTAATTTCATCAGTTCCAATAACTAATAGTAACTAAATAATAATAGTTTCAAACATGGATTTGATTTTTTAATTCGTATTATTTTTTTAACTAATTCGCATTTAATTAATCTTACAATCATAATATACACAATATTGAATACCTAATTAACTTTAAATTCGTGTTTAACGGTGTACACCTACCAATAATTTTATATTATTTTAAACGTCATCTACTCGCGTTCATATTTTAAGCCACTTCATTAGCATATGAAGAATATATTTTATTTATTTAATGAGGTTATATACAATTTTTCAAAATAAAAGCACATAATATAATCTATTTTTTTTTTTTTTTTTATGTTTATTTACTACTTGAATGATATAATATTTAGTATAGTTGGTGGATAACAAAATTCGGGAGGAGGATGTAAAATAAATAATTTAAATTGGTTATAAATGAGTAGTTGATATGAGACATTCGAATATTTAATGATTTCCCAAAATTCGAAACTTTTTAGTTTCTAAAACGGGAACACCGAAGTTGGTTTGTGTGCGGTAATGGCAATTGTTGTCATTACAGTTATATTATTTGGTCAAAATAGTAGTCTTTCGTACTCGTAATTCAGTATACTGTTGCCGATTATAGTGTAGAACTATGCCGTTTTACTAGACGGCGCCATATTTGGAAAGACGTTTGAATACTGGAATGTACACGAGTAAACTATAAACGTTCAGTATTATTATTATCGTTATTATTATATTCATTGAATGGGCGAATTTCATCTATGGCAGTAAGAATATAATTTTTATGGTATCTTTTTAGGTATCTCTTATCTACATCATTACATCAATATTTATCGGGACTAGCTAATCAAACGTTTTTTAGTTAGATTAATGAAAAATTAATTTATCTTATTAATTTTTATATGCAAATTTAAAAAAAATGAAATCAACTTAATTAAATTAAAAATGTTTAAATTTAGTCTATAAAAAAATATATATTATATACTCGTATTTATTGCATAGTGTAAAACGACTACGAATCAAATAAATATGAAGTATTGAAGGAATGTTTATACTTATATTTGATTATACTATTGAAATAAAAATGAGTTGAATGTTTATTCATTTACGTATTATATTATGTTATATAGGATTTCCTGCCGTCGATTTAATTTCAAACGGGTGATTATTGACTATGCGAAAATTAAAAAAAAAAAAAAAAAATGATTGCGTTAAAATGTAAATATTCAAGTTACGAGTTATACTCGTATTTAAATATTATGATAAAATTGATTTTCAACTAAACTTTAATTTAGAACTATATTTATCACGCAATTATATTTGCTTAGCTGTTCTATCATGATATTAAATAATTTGACTGATTTCAACCTTTGATATTATTTAAAATGAACTTTATTACTATCGTTTAATTTAACAACTCTAATGTCAACTAAAGCAGAAAATAAACGATTCGAATAGAGTACTTGAATTTATTTCATAATTGGACGAATAATTTTAATTTTATATCTAATAATATATTTATATTGTAATTTGTAATACTCGCATCAGTTAACTGGCCGCCATTCTTCGCGATATTTTACACTTCGTCGGAAGTATAAGTAATAACGGGCAATCGCGTGAGTTCCTCCTATATTATATCGTAGATAATCGCGGCACGTCGTGTGGTTCGACGAACTTGGACGCAGAACAGGAGTCACTCGCTATTTATTTATTTATTATTATTATTATTATTTTAAGATCACGCCGGACACAAGGACCTCTAATGAGGTATTTGTCGTCTCGTGTTGTACATACGACTATCGGAAGGGTTTACGTTACACACGCTGCTTCGTGCGGCAATAAATCATTATCCGTTTCCTATACACGTATATATCATACCTAATACGCACGGGAATTTAACTAATATATAATGTACATTTAATAATATTTCTTACGTCTATATTATAATTTGAGAAGGGGTCAAAACGTTTTTGAAATATGTGCTAATGCGGTTTATAACATAATTATCATTTTTGCTTAATGTATAGTTGAGAACAACAATACTATTTTTTAAAAATACACAAAGCCTTTTTTTACCATCTTTTCGATGTTTTTTTTTTATTTCATTTTTTTTTAATTAAACGTATCTTTACTGAGCCGTTATAAAAAAAAAAAATCAAATCACATAATTGATATTTAATAATCGTATACATATCTCAACAACAACGTTGTCATCATCCGTGCGTTCCAAGCACAGACAGTCTTATACTACTAATATTCTTATATATATATATATATATATATATGCAGTTTATACCCTATGACCTCCACCATAAAACATGGAAATCATCAAACCCAGCTCAGTTGACCATCGTATTTCTATGTTATTGCCATTAGTTTATATTAATTTTAATAATAATAATTTTCACTACTGCTACTACTATATTATTATAAAAATAATTACAAGTGTTCAATTTTATTTAAATATAAAATGGTGTTCAGGCATTTTGAATATATTACCAAGTTGAAGAAACTTATGTAAATCAAGATGTTCATCCGATTAATTGGAGGAGATATTTACTTCATCAAACAATATATGCAGTTAAAATTAATACAGAAATTTGCCAGGTTTCTAAGAAAGGCCCATAATAATAATATAAATTTTCTAAAGTTAGTAAAATTTGTACAAGCAAAATTTTTTAAATTAAAACTAGGTAACCATCACCATAATAGCAATAGCAGTAGATTAGAAATTCAGGATTTAGGAAATTATGACGCAGTGTTTTCTAAAAATGAGTTTCACATCCTCTAAAATTCCAATTGAATATATAATTGTAAGTATTGAAATGAGAGTTAAAAATATTTATTTTAAAAATTAAGATATAGCTAGAAAATAGTATTCACAATTTTTCCAAAAAATTCTAAAGAAATAAATTTTAATAAAAACGGAAAACATTTTAAGCTCATAAAATAATTGAAAATTAAAGATTATTTCTATTTAAAATCTGATTTAGGGAATGTTGTAGTGACTAGTGATAATGAGGATTTAAGACTACACATATAGAATATTTAAAATTATTAAAGATGGTCTCTGTAAGAAATTAAAAAAAAAAAAACTCCTTAAATAAAATGATTTGAGAAACAACAAAAATTATTAATAATTAGAAAATAATTATAGAAGAAAAAAATAATTTTTTTTATAAACAAAAATGTCAAATCTCCAAATGCCTAAATTATATTCATTGCCAAAAATTTACAAACTGTGGGGTAGTAGGACCAGTTGTGTCTAATAGTGTCTCGACTTATGGATTAGTAAATTATTTTTTCAAAACTTTTTCATTTTTAACAATAATTTAATATTATCGGTAAAACAGTCTGTTGTAGATTGAAGTAGTTACTTATACATAAATGTGTATAGTATATTATATTTAAGCAATATTTTTTTTATACATATATTATGCCATTATGGAAATAGATAACGTAATGAGATGGTTTAATGGGGGAGAATATCCAATTTTCAATATATTATAGATATTATATTATATTTGAATGAATAAAATAATATTATTTAATTTATATTATGTACCTATACAAACATTGTTAAATAATGACTCGAGTTGACATTACCACCCAGAACTGGTTTATATTTATGACTCGCACGTTACGGTAGTTGTCATCCTTTTAGTAAAAATGCAAACACCGCCAGAATTTTATTTTATTTTGTCTTCTTTAGATTATTTGACATTTTAAATATCAAATACCTAGGATACTTTAAACAAAATATAGTAATAAAATATAGAGAGCTGATTCTGTTGTGAGTAGCCAGCTAAAAGTATAGACTGTATAGAGGGGACAATGTTATACTCGTATTTTGATTAAAATTTGAATGAAATAATAAATCAATGCATTCGAAAAAACAATTCGGTGCAGATAATAAGTTAATAAAATTCAATAAGACAATATGGATATTGATAATAAATTATTTATTAAAATTTTCACATGTTTATTAAAATGCATAGGTACTCATTTAAAAAATTTAGATATTAATGTAAAAGTTCCAAAATTTTATCAAATATTTAAATACATAAAGTATTTATGTAAATACCCAATAACATTTTCAAATTCCTTTCAATTTTGTCTGTGTTATCATAAAATATTAAAATCGATTTCGCCAAAATTCAACATTTCCGAATTTTTGTAATCTATTGGTAGTTTTTTTCTACCGATTGAGAAATTCGAAAATTACCTAAATAAAGTACTAACTTTATTCTCTTTCCTATCGGAATCATTTTCTATTCGTAAAATTAGCACACAATAAGAATAAGAATCAGAATCTAAAAGATAATATGTCTATAATATTGTTTTTAAATATAATTTAAATATTTCTCATTATCGTTTGTGGTAATTTTCTAATGGTTATTAAAATTGTAATAGATTGGTAATATTAATGTAGTTTTTAATTAACATAAAAAAGACCAAACTTTATTTTTTAAATCGAGTTGTGACAAAATATAATGTTTGAATGTATATTTAAAAGAAAAATGTATTAAAATAAATTTAATTCCTACAAAACAATTCATACTTGTCTTTCATTTTAGAATGTAATTGCAACGGGTTTTCTCATCGGTGTTTCTTCGACAAAGATCTCTATGAGCGTACGGGACACGGAGGTCACTGCCTGGACTGTAGCGGTAACCGAGACGGAGCCAATTGTGAACGATGTCGGGAAAATTACTATCAGAGGAAAGGTGACACGATCTGCTTGCCATGCGAATGTAACGAAATCGGTTAGTAGCAACAATATTCTGTGTCTGAAGTTTAGAAATACTTGTGGTAGTTTTGATAAACACTGGACGTTTTATTATCGGAAATGTTATTTAATGTTTATTTTTCGGCAGGGTCGTGGAGCTTACAGTGTAATGCCGAGGGAAAGTGTCAGTGCCGTGCTGGAGTAACAGGTGACAAGTGTGATCGATGTGCAGAAAATCATTTCGACTTTAGTTCTTCTGGATGTAAACCTTGTGGATGTAACGTTGCTGGAAGTTTGGATAATGTGCCTAGATGCGAGGCTGAAAATGGAAATTGTATTTGCAAGGAAAACGTCGAAGGCATTCAATGCAACAGGTGAATATATATAACTATATTGTTAATTAGAATAACTAGTTGTATATTCGAAAATCCAATTGTTGGAAATATGAACTTTTCGATTTATCTGTTCTCTGCTATTAAATTGTTATTAATTTTTAATTTGTAAAATTTTATGATAATAATAAGCAAGCAACATTTTTATTTTATTTTACATATAATATTATTTTAAGATTTTGAGATTGGTGTTACAATGATGTGTGTCTTTCTTGTTTTATGTCTGGAGATACTTTTATTACACGGAATAATGCTCCGATTTTTACGAATAGCATATGTTTCCACTTTCCAGTTGGAAAGTGGATATAGTTGGTATTTTATTAAGATCATTTTTCGAATTTCTCAAAATTATATTTATGCGATAGAAAGAACAATGAAAAAAAATTTTTTTTGATGGCATTTTTTACGAAAACTGAAATTTCAACGAATTCTATTTCAATATTTCACAATGCCTCAGGAAACTTTAAAGGTAGAGACTAGATAATTTTATTGAATGTTCACATACGTATTATATATATGTGGTAAAATTTTGGAACCGTTACGTTAATGTTTCTACAAAAAATAGGACTTTTAATATTTCATAAAATTCTCGTTTTTTTGTATATAATGTTTGATAAAATAGGTAGTTTTGAGTATTAAGGTCTTAAAATTGTATTGTGGTATACTCACATATTACTTAATATGATATAAGAATATTAGAAAAATCCCAAGTCTCAATTTTTTTCTTTTAGATGTTTAAAGTTGATATTTTTAGTTTAAACGAAAATCTTGGAATCCATAAAAGTATTCTTCTTATTATTTCTCAATACTTTTACAATAAAAATTAATAGAATATTAGAATAGCTATTATTGAAGCATACTGATATATATTTTAACGTATTTTCAAAATATTAGAAAAATCCCAAGTCTCAATTCTTGTTAAAGGTGTTTAAAGTTGAAAATTCAGTAAAATCAATATTTAAAGTATATGGATTCTTATTATTATATTTCAATATTTTACAATAATTTTAAATAAAATTGACACAATTTTTTAAAAGTTTTGAAAATTTTATTGAATTTTAAATACATTTTACTTAATTCAGTTCCAATTAATTGTGCATTATTACATATACGATTTTTTTTATAGCTGTTTAAAGTATAAAAAAGCAAGGGGAGGAATACAGGTGTAAGGAGGATAATGTTGAATTTTGATTAACATTTGAATGCAGTGATGAATCATTAAATTCGAAAAACGATTCTGAGTGTAGTACTGTCAGATTTGGGTATTTAGGGGACTTATTTAGGGGTTTCATCTGTATCCCTTTCACATCAGTATCCCTTACCTTGCTTTTTCCATATGACTCTAAAAATCACTTACATGCCCTTTCCGTTGTTTTTAACGCATTTCACTTCCATAAAAAGAAATTTAGAATTGATCATTTAATAGGAATATCGAATATCCAAAAAAATAATTTTTACTACAAAGCAAAAATTAATGTACTCGTAATAAGTCTCTATTTTAAATTATTTCTGAATTATTTTTATTTCAACAATTTATAAATCGATTGAAATGACGTACTATT
Source organism: Tetraneura akinire (assembly GCA_021307375.1). Lineage (NCBI taxonomy): Eukaryota > Metazoa > Arthropoda > Insecta > Hemiptera > Aphididae > Tetraneura > Tetraneura akinire. The sequence goes on from JAIUCT010000025.1 coordinate 3,580,774, forward strand.
TTATGTAAAATGTAAAATTATGTAATTATTAATAGATAATTATATTTAATTCATAAATATATGATTTATTTATCCATTCTATTGCTTAGGTGTAAACCGGGTTTCTTTAATTTAGACGAAGAGAACGAATTTGGTTGTACGCCCTGTTTCTGTTATGGACATTCATCAGTATGCCAATCTGCTTCGGGTTATTCGAGAGGTAATTAACAGCATTATATACTTTATGAGAAAAAAAATTTGATTTGAATTAATATTTTTATTTTTCAGTGTCAATCGAAAGTGTATTCGCCAGGGGTAACGAGCGTTGGAACGGTTCAGATAATTACGGTAGAACAGTTTTACCGATCCACAGTCCATTTAAACAGTCTTTGGAGATTTCATCACAATCCCGGGATTCTGTGTATTTCATAGCTCCGGGTGAGTAATCAATATTTTGACATTGTGAATTGAATCGATAACATTATTGTATATTAAATGAAAAATAGATAAATTTCTGGGAGATCAACGTTCCAGTTACAATCATGACTTATCTTTTAAACTGAGCATTGGTGAAAATAGTCCCGATCCAACTATAAACGACGTTATTTTTGAAGGCGGAAGCGGTCTCCGCATCACACAAGCTATATTTGGACAAGGAAATCTATTGCCTTCTGATATGGTAACTATAATCTAGAACGTGTTAATATTAATCAATATCGACGTAAATATTATGTAATACCTATTATTTTGAAATGTTACGATAGCCAAAAATGTACAAATTCCGCTTACATGAAAATCCAGACTATGGTTGGCAACCAAGGTTGTCTCCTCATGATTTTATTAGTGTATTATCTAATTTGACGTCGATAAAAATACGAGGAACGTATTCCGACAGAGGTTAGTTATGATTACAAATATATAAGTAGAATAATTATTAGACTATATAGATTGGTTAATATACATCCATAATATATATATATATATTAAATTAGACGGAATGTCTGACTATTTATTATTTTTAATTTTTTAACTTTTAAAACTGTCACTCCCTTGATTTGTTATAATTGATTTAATTATTAAAATATTATTAACAATATTAGACATCTAATTTATTTTTATTAATAATATGATTATAGATTTTAATAGTATAATATACTCGTATAAGTTTAATTATTATAAAATAAATATAATAAACGAGTAGGCATATTATAAATGCTTATGTCCTTAAATACATCAATTTAATTTATTATCTGGAATATTAAGAAATATTTTATTATTTTAATAGAATTATTAGGATTATTTTAGTGTTACTTTTTAAGATTTGATTGTTTCTCAATTTCAAAATAAATAATTTTAGTCCTTTAATTATATTACGTATACATAGTGATTATAAGACATTTGAATGTGTTATGGATAATTTATATATTTTATCTGTATCTCGATTACTAACTCAAACAATTCTACTGTGTTTACCAATTATCACAAATAGGAGTAGGATTCTTGGATGATTTCTCACTCCAAACTGCAAGGCGCGGAGCACCTGGATTGCCGGCAAATTGGGTAGAGATGTGCACATGTCCTGAAGGATATATCGGTCAGTTTTGTGAATCCTGTGCACCTGGTTCTCGGCACGAACCAACAAGTGGCGGTCCCTTCTCGCCATGCGTCCCTTGCAATTGTCATGGACATGCATCCATTTGCGATGCAGACACTGGTAATTATTTTATTATCAAATTGTATATTAACGAAATTCTGGCCAAGAACGATACTTTATAATATTATTGGGATTAAGTTTAAATAATAAAGATTTAGCTAATCCACGTTGAATTCCACCTTGAACATTTCATTTATACCATTTAGGTAGATGTATCTGCCAACACAACACCGCCGGTGAAAACTGTGACAGATGTGCTAAAGGATACTACGGTAACGCTTTACAAGGTACCGCACTTGATTGTAAATTATGCCCATGCCCGAACCAGGGTAGTTGTGGTATAATGGGAGAAGATGTCTTCTGTCTAGAATGTCCCACTGGATACATAGGTAAATAAAATAATTAATATTAATATTTTAATAATTATAATAATAAACAGACAAGCATGGACTCATCTAAACCTTAAGTAGCATAAATAAATTAGAATATTAATTTATTACCCAAAAGTTGCTGTTCAAACTTATTTTAATATTATAAAGGAAAAATATTAAAATCATAATCAAAAAAAAAGAACTGATACTCCTGCCGCAGGGATATAGGTGTGCATATCATAGTATTTAATTATAATTATAATTTAAATGCAATGTTAAACCATTGCATTCGAAAAAACGATTCTGAGCGAAGTTCAGTCAGATAATGTAGGTATTGATTAATATATTGCCGTTTTTTCGTCATTTTTTCATCGTTTTTTCTAACGTACAGGATCAATTTTGAAAAATTCGAAAAATGACCTAAATAAAGTACCAAGAACATCCACTTTCCTACCGGAAACATATGCTATTCGTGAAAATCGGACCATTATTTCGGGTAGTACAAGTGTCTTCAGTCATAAAAACAAAAAAATATAAATATCAATTTTAAACAGCTATAAAAAAAAATGTTACCATGGATTTTTTAAATATTTTAATATGATGATTCAGACATAGAAAAAAAAAACGAAAAAAAAAGAAATAAAAACGGCGGTCGCCCATCCGCTGTCGATGCCTGGCTACGTTGCTCAACACCGAGATAGCGTTCGAGAAAATTTCGCCTACTACACCACACGCGTCTCACATAGAGCTACGTTATTGTGAATACCATTTTTTCGTCATTTTTTTCATAATATTTTCGTTAAAACTAAAAATATAAACTTTAAACAGCTCTAAAAAAAATTGAGACTAGGGATTTTTCTAATATTTTGAAATAATATTAAGTAATATATAAATATACTTCAGTAAAATTATCAGATCTTAATACCAAATATTGCTAATTTTATCAAACATTATAAACAAAAAAACGAGAATTTTACGAAATATTCAAAGTCCTATATTTTGTAGAAAAATGAACGTAACGGTTCCAAAATTTTATCACATATACATAGTACTCATATAAACTCTCAAAAAAATTTTCAAGTCTCTAACTTCAAAATTGCCCGAGTTATCGTGAAATATTGAAATCGAATTCGTCGAAATTTGAAAAATGCCGTTTTTTCGTCATTTTTTGGTCGTTTTTTCTACCGCATAGGGTCAATTTTGAGAAAATCGAAAAATGACCTAAATAAAGTACCAACTACATCCACTTTTCTACCGGAAACATATGCTATTCGTAATAATCGGAGTATTATTTCAGGTAGTAAAAGTGTCTTCATACTTAAAAAAAAAAAACAAAAAAAAAAAAAGACACACATCATTGTAAAACCAATACATTCCTCGCTTCGCTCAGAATCTAAAAATATAAATCAATATAGAAATAAAATTTTTGAGCTTATTTATAATTTATCTCTTTGGCTAGACCAGGGGCTAGACTATATTATTATGTATATGGTTAATATAGAAATAAATAAATTATGGTCTAAATTAATAATTTGTTTACACTTCTTTGATAAAAAAAAAAGAAGTAATTTAATATTATTTTTTGCATATTTGATTTTTCAAAACGTGAAATGTAAACAATAAATATGTATAAATATTAACTATTAACCTATGATATAAAATTAATATATTATATACCTATACCTTGTATATTCTGTATAATATTACATAAATATTACAGTAAATTTTAAAAAAGTAATGGAAGTGATACTGGTGTGGAAGGGATATAGGTATAAAGAGGATAGTGTTGAATTTTGGTTACAATTTGAATGCAATGATAAATCATTCATTACATTCGTGAAAACGATTTTAAGTGAAGTTCATCAAATAATATATGTACCGATTTAAATGTTTACATTTATCAGTCTCCATGTTCAATATAAATAATTTATCATAAAACCCCTAAATTAGTCATCTAAATACCCAAATCTGACAGCACTTTGCTTAGAATCTTTTTTTCGAATATAATGATTACAATAATGACTGTAATAGTCGAAAATAAACCACTGTAAAAGTATCAAAATAAGACTATTTCATTTAATACATTTTTACACTAATTGCTTAATTCAAGCTACGTATACATTCGTATACGTACTCGTATTTTATGCTCTATACTAAATACTCTAAATATGCACAATATAATAGAAAAATGCATAAATATGCCAAATAGTTAAATAACCTCTAAATATGCAATAATATGCAAAATAAAACTTATATTAATAAATATTAATTTATATTATATGCGCCTCCTCTTTGGAAAATTTCTGGATCCGCCCCTGCTCTCGCATAGGGCTAATTGTGAGAAATTTGAAAAATGACCTAAATAAAGTACCAAATACATCCACTTTTCAACAGGAAATATTGTGCTATTCGTGAATATCGGAGCTAATGCTAATTTTCGGGCAGTAAAAGTGTCTTCAGACATAAAAAAAAAAAAAGACACTTCATTATAAAACCAATACATTTTTCGCATCACTCAAAATCTAAAATAAGTCAAACCATTCGGTTTTCAGGTTCAAGATGTGATATATGTAGTGATGGATACTTTGGTGACCCGACTGGAAAGTACGGTCCAATCAGCATTTGCAAACCGTGTGATTGTAATGGAAACGTAGATCCGAATGCAATTGGTAACTGCAACCGTACGACTGGCGATTGTCTCAAGTGTATATACAATACGGGAGGATCGCAATGTGATCAATGTCTAACGGGTAAATATCTTATTCTTGAATACCTGATACGTATTTTTTTTAATGATACTTATGTGTTCTTTTTTCAGGTTACTTTGGAGACGCCCTAAATCCAGAAAAAGGAGACTGTAAACCTTGTAATTGTTATCATCTCGGAACAACTGAAACGAGTTTTGGTCCTTTAGCTTGTGATCAATTGTCTGGACAGTGTCAATGTAAACCTCATGTGATTGGTGTAAACTGTGATCAATGTGAAGTAGGACACTTCAACATAATCAGCGGAGACGTAAGTCATAATTACGGGAAAATCTTAAAAATTAGATACAATTTAACTCAATTTTTGTATATGTTTCATCTTAGGGTTGTCAATCTTGCGAATGTGATTCTATAGGATCAGTCAACAATACTTGTGATGCAAATACTGGTCAATGTGTTTGTAGGCCAGGTATAACTGGTAAAAAATGTGATGCGTGTGAACCATTCCATTATGGATTTTCAATTGATGGATGTAAACCGTGTGCGTGTGATTCAATTGGCGCTGTGTCATTACAATGCGATGCTAGTGGTCAATGCCCTGTAAGCGATAAAATTATTGTTATTTTGTGTTCTATAATATCATGTGTATAAAATTCGAATGACGACATTTTTGTTAAGTGTTTGGAAAATGTGGAGGGAAGACGATGCGACCAGTGCAAAGAAAACAAATATGACAGACAACGGGGTTGTATAGATTGTCCAGCTTGTTATAATTTGGTACAGGATGCCGTAGGCGTTCATCGCCAAAATTTGCGAAATCTTGAAAATGTTTTAAAAGACATTAATAACAATCCAACTGTAATTAACGACGAGGATTTTGAACAAAAATTGAAAGATGTAGAATCGTATGTAAACGAATTGGAAAAGAATGCAAAATTAGCTGCAGGTGGTATGTAAATATAGTTAAATTAATAACATGATTGTTTTGATATTATATACGTATATTTGTATATAGGTAATGTTCCAACAAGTGAAAAGTTAGCATCTCTGCATGATCAGATAAAAGAAATACAAGATCTAATGGTTCAAACGGGTAATTGGACGACGATAGCCGAAGAAAACTCTTTACAAGCTGAAAAAAATATCATGAATATAGAAAAAATGAATGAAGAGACCACTAATACTTTAAAAAGAGCAATGGATTACATTCAAACCGAAGGTGCTACGGCCCTTAACAAGGCGATATCGAAAAGTGATGAACTTGGTCAACAAAGTGATCAAATGTCTGAAATTGCTAGGGAAGCAAGACTATTCGTAGAGCAGTAAGAAACAATAATTGAATTTTGAATATAATTATAAAAAATTTATTATCCTCATAATTTTTTTTTACATTGTTGTTGTTATATATGTATATATGTAATATGTATATGTAATATGTAATATTTAATATGTATATATATATTTATTATTATTAGAAAAGAGGTTGAAATAGAAAAAATGAGAGAAACTGCAGAAAAAGCTATAAATATATCGGCTGAAGCATTTGAGATTACCAAAGAAGCCATTAATCAACAGAAAAATATCAGGTACCTATTTAATGAAGGATTTATTTTAAATTCAATAAGTTGTTCGTACAATGCATCATATATATAAATATTTATTACCTATAACGAATAAAATAAAATATTGTCTTTCTAGTGATGAATTAAAAACTTTGGATACAGAGTTTAACTTTGTAAAAGATAAATTAAATGTAATTATTGGACAAGCAAACGAAACTCAAGAATTGGTCTCTATGATTAATAATGATTCTTTAACCATATATCGTGATATATATACTATTAATTTACCTGATGTAAATATAACGGTATTGAAACAGAATATTTCCAATTTAAATGCAGAGGTAAAATGAAAGATTCATTAAAATAATATAAGTATACAATTTTACAAAAAATATTTTCTAGATTGAACGGATTAAAAATGATTTGAATTTGCAAGAGACTAATGATAATATTTCAAATCTTCTGATGGAAGTAGCTGAAGAAATACAACAATCAGAGAATACGTTACAACAAGGAGAGATTCAACAAAAGACTCGAGAAAATTTCTTAGCACAAGCGAATGCTTCATACGAAAAAGCGGACAAAGCTGTAAAATTGGGCGCCAGAATTTTAGAAGAAGCCCAACAAACATTAAATACTTTGAGAGGTTTAATTTATATTGAAATAGCAATAACGTTAAATATTTTTTTTTATTGTATGAATATATATATATTGGTATAAATAACTACCTAGTTCTTTTTTCTTTAATTATTCAGCTTTTGATAAACAAGTACAAGATAGTAAAAAAAATGCAACTGAAGCATTAGGACAAGTGCCTCAAATTAAACAATTAATAGAAGAAGCTAACGATAAAACTGCTCGAGCACAGCAAGCATTAGAAGGAGCTGAATCTAGTGCTAAAAATGCTAAAGAAACTGCTCAAGAAGCACAGACAATTTATGCAGAACAAGCAGTAACTGTATGTATAAAAAATATTTTACTTAGGTAACAAACTTTAAAAATATATAATATATTTTATGATAACAGGAAACAAATAAAATAAAAAAGGCATCTGAAGATATGGTCGCTGTGGTTCATAGTTTATATGATGAAAGTGATGGGTTGTCAAAACGAGTCGAAAATACTGCAGAACGATTAAATAATGTTCAGGTCCAATTTGAACATGATCAAGAAAGCATAAACGAAGTAAGTTTACTTATCACAGAGAATATTTACTTCCAAAATTATTCATATCGATATATGCAAATAAAATATATTACTAATATTTAATTATGTTTAATATTATTTCTATAAAGGCAAAAAAAAAAATTGGTGAAGCCAAAACATCATCGGCCGAAGCTAAAAAAATTGTAGACAAAGCATTAGAGGATGTAAATGCAGTAATAAAGGAATTATCAAATCTGGTTGATGTTGGTTAGTATATTTATGAATAAGTATAAAGTACTGTTTAGGTATCCAACCTGATAATAAAAATATCAAATTTTCATGTTATTTTAATATTTGTATTGATTTGAATTGTATTCTATTATGAAAATATAATAAAATAATGAGTAGGTAAATAAAATTTTCTTCGTTAGTCTTTTTTAAGTTAATATTGTAAAGATTTTATATTATAGGTAATTTATAATTTAAAATAATAAATTTATGTTAAAATTGTTTGTTTTTAGATAGTGACACATTGAGTTTACTTAGTAGTAGACTTGAATCTGCTGAACAAGAACTGATAAATGCCAAGTTGGATCAAAAATTGGCAATAATTAATAGTGCAAGAATTGCTCAAGTAAGTTTCTTTACAAAATTAGCGGCATCACATTAATTATTATTAATCAATTAAAATTATTTTATTACTATTTACTTATTAACATAAGTAATAAAAAAGATGAGCTGATATTCTTGCCGCACAGGATACAGGTGTGCGAACCATAGCGTTTAATTTTAATTAGAATTTGAATGCAATGATAAACCAGTGCATTCGAAAAAACGATTCTGAGCGAAGTTCAGTCAGATTATAATTTTCGTTTGAACTAAAAATTTCAATTTAAAACAGCTATAAAAAAAAATTGAGATTAGGGATTTTTCTAATATTTTAGTATGATGTTAAGTAATATGTAAGTATACTTCAGTAAAATTTTCAGACCCTAATACCAAAAATTACCAATTTTATCAAACATTATATACGTAAAAACGATAAATTTACGAAATATTCGAAGTCCTATATTTAGTAAAAAAATTTAAAAAACGGTTCCCAAATTTTACTACATATATATAATAGCTATGTGAACACCCAAAAAAATTTTCAAGTCTCTAACTTAAAAATTGCCCGAGTTATCGTGAAATATAGAAATTGAATTCGTCAAAATTTCATTTTTCGTGAAAAATGCCGTTTTTTCGTCATTTTTTCGAAGTTTTTTCTACCGCTTATAGTCAATTTTGAGAAATTCGAAAAATGACCTAAATAAAGTACCGTCTACATCCACTTTTACATCTGAAACTCGCTATTCGTGAAAATCGAAGCATTATTTCGGGTAGTAAAAGTGTTTTCAGAATATTTATTTATATGTATGGATTCTAAAATTTTCATTTTCCTAAAAATATCAACTTAAAACGGCTATAAAAAAAAATTTTGACAATGGATTTTTCTAATATTTTAGTATGATGTTAAGTAATATGTAAGTATACTTCAGTAAAATTTTCAGACCAAAATACCCAAAATTGACAATTTTATCACACATTATATACGTAAAAACGTAAATTTTACGAAATATTCAAAGTCCTATATTTTGGAGAAAAATTAATGTAACGGTTCCAAAATTATACCACATATATATAGTAGCTATGTGAACATCAAAAAAAAATTTCAGGTCTCTATCTTAAAAATTTCCTGAGTTATCGTGAAATATAGAAATCGAATTCGTCGAAATTTCATTTTTCGCGAAAAATGCAGTTTTTTCGTCATTTTTTCGCCGTTTTTTCTACCGCATAGCGTCAATTTTGAGAAATTCAAAAAATGACCTAAGTAAAGTACCAACTACGTCCACTTTTCTACCGGAAACATACCCTGTTCGTGAAAATCAGAGCATTATTTCGGGTAGTATTTTTGTACACAGACATAAAAAAAAAACAAAAAAACAAAAAATAATCACACATCATTGTAAAACCAATACATTCTTCGCTTCGCTCAGAATCTAAAATATATATTTTAGAAAACTACTCGTTTTACATTTCTTTATAAATTAATAACTTAATAGAAATTATTATAATGCACCATGTGCATTAAATTGATTTTTTTTTAATTTTTAAAAATTAAAAAAAAAACATCATTATTGATTTAATATTATTTATTAATTTCATAAATAATATTTAAATTAAATAATACGTTCCAACATTATTGTAATAATTTTTATTAAATATTTTTAAAGTTTCTTTAAAAAAAATTACATCTAAATGCTTCTTGCCTTGGGTTATTTTTTGAATTTCTTAAAATTGGCCCTATGCGATAAGAAAAATGACCAAAAAATAGTGAAAATATGGGATTTTTCACGAAAACTAAATTTTAACGAATTTAAATTTTATGTTTTAAGGTCTGAAAAACTTATTAAAGTAATTCCAATTTTTTTTTTTATAGCTATTTAAAATATAAAATTTTACAATATATTTTTTCAAAATTCGGGTATATTTAAGAAAACGAATTTCAAAAATCTTGATTTTATTTACTTTACTTTATAAATAAGTTATAAAAACTTGAAAATTTTATTAAATAATTACATTGATATTTTATATGCGTTACTAAATTTTAGAACAGTTACTTTAATATTTAAATTTAAGTACATACATACCTATACATTTTAAATTCCAATAGAAATATGTCAAAACATTAATTACCAATTTATAATCATTAAGTACCTATATCTGACTGATGTTCTTCCAAATCGTTTTTACGAATATGATAAATATTATTATTGTCTATTGCATTTAAATCTTAATCAAAATTTAACACTATCCTATACCATCTCTATTATCCTTTCCACGGGTTTTTATATTTGTTTTGTCCGAGTATTGAGTATAGTAGACTTCGCTTAATGCTTTATTAAAGTCCATTATTTTTATATAAATATTGAATGATTCTTATAATTGTTTCTATAGGCACAGTTAATAAAAACTTACCAAGATGATATTTCTGAATTAAGTAATGATGTAAATAATATAGACGCTATACGTCGATCATTGCCAAATGGTTGTTGGAAGAAAACGAATATAGAAGAATTACGTTGAGGATTGTAGTATAGATCTTCCTCACATGACATTATAGTTTTACCATAATTTAGTCTTTAAGATTAAATTTAGTTTTATTCAATATATTTAAAATTATTTAAGTCAATTTTATGTGTTCATTAATAAAGATAGTCGTAATTATTACGGTTTGGCTGAATTGACCAATAATAATATTTATTCTATTAAAATAACAATAATATAGATACGTCTGATTCTCGTGATAGTACATAATATTAATATATTATATTATATTATATTAATTGTAATATTTATTTCTATGTTGTTTCGCATGCATTTATATACATGTAATATACTAATATTATTATTATTATATTTTAGACATACCTATAACCATCATAGTTTTTTCGAAATTCAATTTTTACATTTTTACCATCATTAAAATTAATACATTATAATATAATATTATTGATTTAGACACGAACAGCCTGTATGAATTTTAGAATAATAATTGTTAATTATAAGAAGTGTACCTACGAAAAAGACTTAAATAACTACGTTGTCATGAATAGATTTAGATATTATATAGAATAATAATATTTTATATTTATATATATATAATATATATATATATATATATATATATATATATATATATTATAATATATTTTGTGTAAGATTTATAATTCAACGTGCCAAAGACCAATAATTTACTATTTATTATTCTACATATTATTATTACTATAATTAATATAATATTGTCTTATTATTTATATTATAATTTTTTTCCCTATAATTATGTAAAATAAATGAATAAAAATTTCAATATGTGTCTATTATTATAATTATATATAAATATATCTATATCCATGCAGATATTTCTTTTCCAGACGATTTTACAATAGCCAACTATAATATTTTTATACTAAAAAGCATAAATCATTTTTAAGGTTTGTATTTGTACAGATTATTCGACGTAATCCACGATAATATTATAAAATTCATTAAAAAACCAAATGACGTTGCATTGAATGTTAAAACACTGTATTCACGAGAAAAATATTGTTGTTTAAGAACGAAAGAGAAAAAGTAGCTGAAGATTTTCCTATTCACATATTATTGTAATCGAAAATATTTATTTATTCACGTATATTATGTTCATATAACAAAATAATGTCTATAGCCGATGTTTTACCTGTAGGTTTTAATAGTTTTACACAATCATCAATCAGCGACGGTGAATAATTTTTACCATCTTTCTATACCCACACGCCCTCGTATGAAAACAGATATAGAATCACTAAATAATCTATTGAGCGTTTGCAGTATTAAAAAACGTTCATATGTTTTGAATTCTGCCATTGTTCCCGTATAGGTAACGATTGCGCGGTGGCGGTTACGAACTGTCGAGAAATATTGAAAAACTTATGGAAGTTCACATTTATAATTCATTATTCACACACACATTACCATATATAGGTGTAATGTGTCGTATTTATACACCATAATAATATAGCAAATATATTGTCGTGTATTTTCGACACTCATCGCGTTACGTCGATTTCTCATTAAAATATATCTTATAATTTTTTATGAGGGCATTTGCCCCTCCCTCTAGTGTCAATAAACGTTTTGAAAGTACTTTCCACATATTTTTAACTAGCGAATAAAAGAAATTTTCCTTGACAATCACAATAAACTTGCTAAATAGAATATATTATGTAGTATTTAGCTTTTTAACGATACCGCTCGAGGATTTTTCTGATAGAAAAATGATTGGAAATTCAATAATTCATATTTTCGGGGATATAACGATATAATGACGTTAAAGAGTAAAATCTCAGTAAGTTTTTTTTTAATAAATTAATCGATCTCGTCTGTGGAATGACATCATGGACTGCTCGAAGTTATTTGTCAGTTGTCAGCTGCAAGGCAGAATTGGCATTATAAAATTTCGCGACGACCGACGACGATCACTTGCAGTCCAACAAATCATTGACAACTCAATTGCCGTCATTTTTTCGGTGAGTCGACTAAAATTCACTCAATATTATTCATCTTAACGAAAAAAAAACATTAAAAATGTTTACTTAATCAATAAATCGATATCTTAAGAAAAATACTATTCTTAAAAGTTTATCAGAATTTATACTACCTATATTACTATCAACTTCAAATTGAGTTAACTTTTCAAATCTATAATGTTAAAATAAATAATAAGAAAATTCATCAAAAAATAATTAACAAATAGAAAAAAAAATTTCGGAATATTAAAGTTACAATAATAGTAAATTATAAGTAAATATGTATAAATTAAAATATTAAATATAGCGTAAATAACATTTGTGAAATATTAAATTCTGAGCGAAGTGAATGTACCAATCAAGTTTACAATAACGTGTGTCATTTTTTTTTTAATTTGCTTATATTAATTATACTATAGTTACTTATTTTAAGATAAAAACCATTTAATTCTATGATCATAGATTCAATGAGATTCATTAAAAGAAATTAAATTACAATTTTTAAAAAAACTTAAAAACCCAAAAATCAATTAATTAATTTCAAAAAACAATTAGTTTTCAAATAATTATACGATTTACGAAGATATTAATCGTTCTTTTTATTACTAGTGATAGACCTAATATAATATTCATTCATCTAAATATATTTTTAAATCTTACCGAAATTCAATTTGCTTAAAAATAAAAAAAATTATTAGTTTTATGATTTGAAAATTTTATAGAATCATTAAAACATACTAATTAATTGTAAAATATTATTTCGTGAATTGCTATAGTCTCAAATTTTTTTATAAACGTTAAAATTGAATATTTTAGGAAAATCAAAGAAATATAATAATATTTATATGGATTCTTATAAATATAATATATTGTTCTAAGTAATAATAGATAAAAATTATTTTAAACACGCTGAAAATCGTATATGTGTTTTATGACATATCTTTCCATGTGTATGTAAAATACATGGAAAATTACATACAATTTTATATATAAGGTTTAAAAGTTTAAAACAATTTTATAATTATATGTGATTTTTGAATTTTTAAAAGTCTGTTTTTAGTGTCAATTATAATGTGGTTTGATTATGGTAACTAGGGTATGCTTTTGGTAAATAATTACATATTATTGGTCTTTATTTAGATCATTGTTTGAATTTCTAAATTATAATTATTTATTTTTTTGTAGTAAAAAAAAAATCACGAAAAACGGAAAAATTCAAGGAAACAAATTCTGACAATTTTGATTTTATTTATTTAAATGCTTATTATAATTAACATTTGAATTTTACAATGAAATAATCATTGCACGATTAAAGGATTCAGAACTAAATCCCATCAGCTATGTAGAAGCCATATCTGATGGAACTTAGTTCTGAATAATTTTTTTATGCAATGATTATTTTATTGTTGCATTCAAATGTGAATTATAATACAACACTATCTTCTACAATCACGGTATAATTCTTTCCTTTCCACTCCTTCATCGCGTCTTTTATATTTTGATAGTTTCTTTAACATTTAAATATGCATAATGAAGTAAAGTCTTCCTGCAGAAATAAATTTAAATCGACTATATTCGTATTTTCAAGTTTATATTCTTATCGTATATATGTTATAATAATATGAAGTGTTATTAATTTATTATTATAATATATGTATTTTCGATTTAAATTTTGTATTAATATTTGCAGAAAATGTTTTGAAGTAAAAATTAAATTATTAATACTCAAGACTAAGAAGCATTTGTAAAATAACAAAAATCTTAAAATGAATTTTGAATAATTTTTTAATTTATAATTGTTAAAGTTAAAATATAACAATCAATACAATATTATCATATCCTAAATTATTACATTAAATAAATCGCGATTAAATCTTTAGTTTTATTTTAATATTTATATACCTATGTTGTATTGAAAAAAGTATTTTTACCGTTGCCATGTCAACAAGTACAATACATGTTCGTATTTATTAACCTTTTTATTCAATAATTCGTTAGGAGTTTTTATTAAATTTCATATTCGGGGCCATAAAATATAATAATAATCTATAATATTATAAATATTGAACGACTCAGAAAAAAAATAGATTATTGATACCTATTAGACCAATAAATTAGAGTCTATTACATTATTTACATACAACTAGTGTACTTATAATTATAGTAACACATTTTTAAATACAATGTAGTTGTGTACTATGTATAGTCAAATTCAATTTAATTTTATACAAAATATAATTTTAATAATATGATATTTTAATAATATGATTTTAATAATATTTAATTATATACGAAACCAAATTAAATAATATTAATATTTTTAAAAATCATAAAATATTTGTATTTTTCACAATTTTTCTTTTATAATATGGGAAATATTACAAAATCGATTTTATTTAAAATTATAGTTAATAGTAATTTTCAAATTACAATAGGTATTTTATTATTGTTTATATTCAAAGAATTTAGTTCTGTTAATAAATAATTATATTATACACTTTTTTTATTTAACGTACTCGTAATTTAGTTTTAAATTTAAATTTATATTTATATTATTTTCCTATTAAAAAAAAAAAATATGAGTAATACGTTATGAATAAATATTTTAAATTATAAATTAACTCTGAAATATTTTAATGATTTTAATAAATAATTTGTAAATATAATATAATATCCTTGGTTATATTTGCAGATTCTATCAAATCAGAAATTTAAAGTGTTAAATAATAATAATTTTAATTTTGATTTTGTTTACATAAAATTATTTTCTACCACACATTTTATATTAATTAATATTACAAGTAAAGTTTGTGATTTTAAATTAGACAATAATTAAATTCGCTGTAAATTTTGACAAGTTAGGTGAAGTATATGTCGATTATTTGTATTTTCAAATACGCATGAATGGTCGTTTATAATTATCTACTCCTATTTACAGAAATATAAAAAAAAAATCAGCTTTTATTTGTCATGAAGGTATTGTGGGCTAATATCGCGCAGGTCGATTCGACCAGGTTAAATACCTACACCGTCCATTTCACGGTGGCCGTGGTAACTGGTAATCGTCCTGTATTTGTACATCTACCGCCCTAACCTAACTTCACTCAAATTATTATTATTGTTAAAAATGTACAATCTAGGCGATAATATCGCAAAAATTTATAACAGTGCGCCACTTGATTTTTACACTGGACAACAAGTCGTATTTGATCACTTAAAACTGCAACAGCTATCTTCAGTGAAAGCGAAAGTTGTACATCGGATGGCTTTGTCCCATCAAGTCTTACAGCCTGATGGTTTTATTTCGGTCACGTCACGAAAGTACAGGTAATTTTACATTTGTCGTAGCATTGTATTACAAGAAAGTAATATTATTAATATTTTATTTAGAACATTTATTGTCAATTATGTAAACTTAAAAGTGTTAGTCAAAACAAAATAAAAAAAACGAATAATATAGTGATAGGTACGATAAAATGTTCATCTTTTGGATTCGCAACATTCATACAGTAAATAATAAAACATTTTTAACTATTGAGTAATTGAGTTTAAATACACGATAGTTTCGATTAAAATGACTTTTATAGTAAAAATAATTTTGTATCCTTATATTTTTTTTTAATTTAGATAAAAAAAAATAGCAAAAGAAAAGTAATAACATAATATATACGTATTATGGACATAATTAAGTGGGTAACTACGATTATCCGAAAAATATTAGTCTTACGTATATAAGTAAAAATTAAATTTATTATAACGTGAATATTTGTAAAAATAGAAAACTGCAAGAAATATTGGGTGCCAGAAGTATTTTGGAGTGGTGGCTGATCATTGGCCTGGGTATCATGAGTTTAATTTGTTTTGCATTGATAGCAATAAACTTTCGAAACGGTAAGTTCAGATATATTATATTTTTATTCCAACGAATGATATGATGTTTGTATTAATTGTGTATTCGTATACCAATAATATTTTTAAGACATTACGGTCAAAAACACGTGCCAGAAAAACGAATGTTTGATATCAGGTTAGTGATAATAGTTTAACGGTTTTTATTATGAATATAAATAAATCTATAGAGAGTACTCTCCAATGCCAAAATATTTTCAACACTTACAAATATAGTTAAAACAACTTTTAACAATTACGAGTATGTAATTAGAATATTATAGAATTGTTTATTTAATTTTCCTTAATTTAAATTTGGTATTTTAACTTTTTATGTATTAGAAATTATAATTATAATTATATTTTTAATAATATAGTATGGTCTTCTAATATTTATAATAAAAATATAAAATGAGTTAATAGTATGTCATTGAATAAAATTGATAATATTATCAAATCTATAATAAATAAATTACACATAGTGTGAAATTATAATGTATTGGTGAATCGTAAAAAAATAGATTCTATTTAGTAGAATTTCTTTAAAATATTAAAATTTATAATAGGATAGGGGTTGTACCCTCATATACATATAGAAATATAGAATAAATCAAATCCTACATTATAATATCATAATATGAATATTATATTATTATTATAATAATTCATCATATTATTATCATAAGTTTTCATGACAGTTTTTCATTTATTTTATAAATAATTATTATAATAAAATAGTCAAAAGTACTCAAACTTATTTTATATTTTTTCATTTATTATACTATTATTACCTAATTAAATTATATTATTATGACTTATATATCATAATATTGTATTGTATTTATAAATTTTTTTCATAAGTTAATAAACTTTTTCTTTCTTCAGCTTCAACTATAATGCAATCGATGAATGCTGCCATTGACCCATGTGATAATTTTTTCGATTTCGCATGCGGCAACTGGCAAAACCACTATATCACGGAATCTGGTCAGGCAAATTCTTGGTTTATCGAAAGGACACGATACATTTCCACCATGATCACGAGTAAATTACAAAAATTTATGCAATAAATGTAATAATAATAGTAAAGACTAAATGCATTAAAAACAATAACGATCGGTATCTTGTTAAAAAAGGGTTAAACAATTTTGGGTAAAAATTAAAATCGTAGGTAATAAGTTTTACCTCAAGCGTGTCGTGTCGATAATATCATTGTTTTCGCAAATGTACATAATTATTATAATAATATTAATATACTAAAAAATATTTATCATAATATACAGTAGGTACCTATATCTGATTTAATGTACAAGAAAATAAAAATAACTTACATCATGTCTAAATATAAGTTAATTGTATTAGAGGTTAAACTAATTATATTAATGAAAATAATTACATTATAATAATGTTTTCATTTTTAAAATAAATTAGAATATTCAAGAGTGAATAATATATAATAAAGTATATTATATTTTTGAAAATTAATAATTATTAGGTATTCAATATTTTAGATTTAGAATATTTCAATAACAAGAATACACGTTTTTTAATGACAAAACTAAATTATTACGATATTCTATTAAAAAATGTTTGTGTCATCGTTTCTATTAAAAAAAATGTCCGTATAATTCACAATTCTATGAATAATGTAACCATAAATAATGGTTTTGAAATTAATATGTAAATATGAGGTTAAATTATAACTTCTATAATTATTGTCATAATTTTTATATTTTAAAATAGTAATCAATGAAGAATTTTATAATAAAAAAAATGTGTTTCCAATTGAATAAGCGACTAATAGTACATAATTTATTTTATAGAATTAATTAAATAAAAAAATAAAATAAGAATTATAATTTATGACGCAATATTAACAAAACCAAGGGAAGGGATACGGTGTAAAGAGGAACATGTTGAATTTTAATTACAATTTGAATGCAATGAATAAATCATAACATTCGAAAAACGATTCTGAGCGAAATTCATCAGATAATATATGTACCGATCAAAATTTTTACATTTATCAGTCTCTATGTACTACGTTCAATATAAATAATTTATCATAATATCAATAAATGAGTCACCCGAACACTCAATTCTAACAGTACGTCGCTCAGAATCGTTTTTCGAATATAATGATTTATCATTCCATTCAAATTGTAATCAAAATTCAACACTTTCCTCTTTACACCTGTGTCCTTTTCACACCAGTATCCCTCCCTTTCTTTTTTATACTTTAAACAACTGTAAAAATAATATCGTAAGTGTAATAATTCACAATTAATTAGAACTGAGTTGAGTAAAATGTATTTAATGTAATTTAAAAAAAAATTTGTCAATTTTATTTAACATCATTGTAATAAATTGTAATATAATAAGAATATAATTCATATTATAAATACTTTAAATATTTATTTTACTGAAATTTCAAATTTAAACGACTATAAAAAAGAATTAAGAATTTAGATTTTTTTTAATAGTTTAATATCATGTTAAGTAATATGTGGGTATATACTTTAGGAAAATTTTCAGACTTTAATGCTCAAAATTGCAAATTTTATCAAACATTATATACATTAAAACGAGACTTTTGCGAAATATTAAAAGCCCTATATTTTGTAGAAAAATTAACATAACGGTTCCAAAATTTTATCACATATACTCATATATAGACATATTAGACATATTAGACATATTAGACATATTAGACATATTAGATAGTACATAAATGTGAATATCCAATAAAATTTTAAAGTCTTTTTAAAAACTTTAAATTGCGTGAGTTATCCTGAAATATTGAAATCAAATTCATCAAAATTTCAGTTTTCGTGAATAATGCCATTTTTTCTATCGCATAGGGTCAATTTTGAGAAATTCGAAAAATGATCTAAATAAAGTATCAACTACATCCATTTTCCATTTCCAACCGGACAAAAAAAAAAAAAATAAAATAAAAAAAAGATACACATCATTGTGAAACCAATACTTTTCTCTCTTCGCTCAAAATCTAAAACTAAAATAATAGTGTAGTATTAAAATATTAATATTTGTGTTTAAATATTTAGGAAACATATAGAATGTTTTTATTTTCTAAGATTATATGTTTTAAATATTTTTCGATTTAAAATAATTATTAATCTTCTAAATATTTTCATAGTAAATACCTATAGATTAGTTAAACTAATAAATGTTGTTTAGTAAATTTATTATTAGAATTTTATTATTTATATATGTATATAATTATCAAAAATCTAAATATTATAATATTGTTAGTTATTATTATTTTTTTTTTTTTTAGGGATTTTAGAAGAATTAGATAGTAAAAACGATTTAAAAGCGGTCAAAAAAGCAAGACGTCTTTATAAATCTTGTTTAAATACAGGTAAAATAATTTTTATACCTATAACTGCAGTAGTATTTGTATAGGTACTGAAGTAATAATAACTAATAACGAATAACACTGACGTCCATTTAATAAATGTAAAGGAAATATGCATTATATATAAAACTAAAAAAAACTGTGATTATTATATCGCATAGGGACAAGAAGGTAACATTTTATTTTATTTTATATTTAATTATTCACTATACGTCTATACTAAAATATAAAAGGTACCTACCTCCGAATCTACCATTGTCTTCTAGTTAATGGAGGTCGTAAAAAAAAAAAAAAAAAATGTCTTCTGTATTCAATACCTGTTTACAGTTACTTTGGTTGTAGATTATAAAAATAGTTAATACATAATATTATATCTAAAATATATTTGTTGACAATATTACTCTATTATGTGTGGTCTGTGTGGACTTATTTACAAATAAACATAGCTATTACACGGAAACGATTAGATATTTCTCTAGTGAGTAGTGGTCTAGTTTTGCTTAATAATTGTCGCTGAGACAGGTTGTTTTTACATTATTTTCGACAATCGGAATTTATAAAATTCTTAAAAACTATTAAATTTAATAAATAAACCTACGCTTAATGATTTAAAATTTAAAATAAACTGACAATTTTTACAAATCCATAAATATGCTAATAATAACAAGTACCTATATTGTAAAAATTTACCAAATATGCAATTAAAATTTTCAATATGTCTTAAAACAAATTTATATCAAACTTATATTATTTTAGATTACTTAGATTATTAAATAATATGAAAATGTAACAAGTCTCGAACCCTAATAATTACGATTCATAAAAATGACTCGATGTCTTTATTGCTACAATAACTTTGTAATTATCATTTATTAAAAAAAAAATTAAAACCGCCTATGGAGGCCATGGCCCTAGTGCCCCCTGGAGCCGTGCATGGTATTGATGCAATTACAATTAATTAGTAATAATTACTAGGTATCTCTAATTATTATGTATATCGGCAACTGAAAATAGTATTTTTAGTACCTATTTTATTATTTGAATTTAAATTATATTTTATAATATGTAAATATCGTAATTATTATTATTTATTATACGTTATAACTTTAATATTTACAAAGTAGAATGTTATCTCTGCAATAACTTATGTTTGCAATGTATTTCTATTAATATATAAGATTTAAGTGAAAAAAATAATTTATTAGTTTTAGAGCGAAGCGAAAATATGTATTGGTTTTTCAATGATGTGTGTCTTTTCCTTTCTTTTTCTTTTTTTTTTTTTTTTGATGTATGTAGACATCTTTTTCTACCAACAATAATTCCCAGATTTTCACGAATAGTATATGTTTTCCATAATTCCTTTAGAAAGTGGATATAGTTGTTACTTTATTTGGATCATTTTATCGAATTTCTCAAAATTGATTATATGCGATAAGAAAAACTACCAAAAAAATGATGAAAATATGGCATTTTTCACAAAAACTGAAATTTTGATGAATTCGATTTTAACACGAAAACTCAAGCTATTTTGAACGTTTCTAAGTGAATATTTGACTATTAATATAGCATTAATATTAATACTTGAATATTTCCTAAAATTCTCATTTTTATGTTTATAATGTTTGATAAAATTGACAATTTAAGGTTTTCCGGTATGAAAATTTTACTGAAGTATACTATTATACTAATTATACTATTATACTATTATATTAAGCATATTATTATACTTAACATGGTATCAAAATATTAGAAAAATTCCAAGTTTTAATTTTTTTTATAGGTTTATTACGTTAAAAATTTAGTAAAATTGATATTTATGTTATATATTTGCAGAATTGTATTATTATTTCTGAATATTTTACAATAAGATAAAATAATTGACAAACAATTTTGAAATATTTTTAAAATTTTATTGAAGCATACTGATATACATCTTAACTAGTTTACATAATATAAGAAAAATCTTCAGGTCAGGGTAAATAAATTGGTTACTAGAATTCAAATCTTATTTCATGAGGTATTTTTATATTTTTTAATAATTTGATCTGTACATTTTCCTATAGGTAGGTATACATAAAAAAAAAAAATAATAAATTAATGTTTAAAATAATAATATCCGTATAATTCTGTATAATTCTGTACTCTAAATGTTAGGTTAGGTTAGGTTCAATCAATATTATAAAATATGAGTATCATACAGTATTATATAACAAACAATAATTGATGGACATTACTTTTATAAAATATATTATTCATGACGATTATTTTTTGAATTTTATCTGGACAGATGTATTGGACAAGGTGGGATACGAACCTGTGTTTAAAATACTAGAAAAAATTGGACTTCCGAGAACATTTCCTGATTTCACGACGGCAACATACACGAACGGGTCCGTATTTAATATGGCGAGAACCCTGGCACTCGCTCAACGGTACCTCAGTGCGGACATTCTAGTGCAAATGTCCCTGGAACCAGACCCGACTTCTAGTCGAGCTTCTCTTTATGTATATATCGGTTTCAATAATAAGTTTAACAATATTTGTTCCAATCCATAAAAAGAAAATTAATAACGAATTAGCTATTATTATTTATGATAAAATCACAAATATTAAATCTCGAAAGCCATAATAGCTAATCATTAATAGAAAAAACTAATAATGCGAAAATAACTATCACGAGAAGGGACTTATTTTATATTGTTGGTCCAAAGGAGATCCTCATTATGGTTATTATGATTAACTATCATAGCCACCATTAGATTTTCGGAAAACCATTGAAGTTCAATTAAATATATTTTATAAAATTGTAAAACTATATATGATATAGATTTATATAGCAATATTAGTTATATAAAGTAAATTACTCGAGAGGAATTGCATATAATTTATCACTAAATGTTTAGAATATAGTAAGATAATAATTTTTATCATAAAATATAAAATATATTTTTATATAGGTACTTAAAATTTTTTAATTTTAGATTTCGAGCGAAGCAAAAAATGTATTGGTTTTACAATGATGTGTCTTTTTTTTTATGTATAAAGACACATTTACTACCTGAAATAATGCTCCGATTTTCACTATAATAGCATATGTTTCTGGTTGAAAAATGGATGTGGTTTATTTTCAAATTTCTCAAAATTGACTATATGCGATAGTAAAAAGACGAAAAATGACGAAAAAATGACGAAATATGTAGAAAAAAACGGCATTTTTTAACGAAAACTGAAATATTGATGAATTAGATTTTAATATTTCATAATAACTCAGGAAATTTTGAAGTTAGAGACATGAAAACTATATTAATTGTTCACATAAGAACTAAATATATGTGGTATAATTTTGCAAACGTTGCATTAATTTTTCTATAAAATATAGGAATTAAAATATTTCATTAAATTCTCGTTTTTATGTATATAATGTTTGATGAAATTGACAATATTAGGAAATTAAGGTGTTAAAATTTTACTGAATTAGACTCACATATCACTTAACATCATATAAAAATATTAGAAAAATCCCAAATCTCAATTTTTTTTTAAGGTGTTTAAAGTTGATATTTTTAGTTAAAACGAAATCTTAGAATCCATACGGATATTCTTATTATTTCCAATACTTTTACAATAAAAATTATTAGTAGAAAAGCTATAAAATTTGGAAATTTTTTGAAAATTTATATTAAAGCATACTAATATATAATATGTTAATGAATTTCCATAATATTAGGAAAATCTCAAGAATATTTATATATATATATATATATATATATATATGTATTTAAATTTGGAATTTCAGTGAAATCATTATTTAAAGTATTCATAATGGATTTTTCTTTTTATATTACAATAATAATATTTAGTATTAACAAAATTTTTTTAAAAATTTGAAAATTTGATTGAAGCTTAAATACATTATATTTAACTCAGTTCAAATTAATTATGAATTATTACATTTACGATTTTTTTTTATAGCTTTTTAAAGTATAAAAAATAAGAGCTAATATTTTTGCCGCAGGGATATACGTGTGCAAATCATAGGGTTTAATTTTAATTAGAATTTGAATGAAATTCTAACCATTACATTCGAAAAAACGAATCTGAGAGAAGTTCAGTTAGATAATGTAGGTATTGATTAAAATTTAAAATGTTGACATTTTTTATTAAATATTTAAAACGCAAAATTATATCACACGGTATAGTACATAAATAAACACCCTATAAAATTTTAAAGTCTCTAAGTTCAATATAAATGCTCATAAAATCCCTTGTCACCTAAATGCTCGTATCTGACAGAATTTCGGTCAAAATAATTTTTTCAATTGCAACGGTTTATCTTTGCATTTAAATTCTAATTAAAATTAAACATTATGATTAACACACCTGTATCCCTGCCGCATGAGTATCAACTATTTTTTTTTTTTTTTTTTTTTTTTTTTTTTACATAAAAAAGCTTTAAGAACTTTTTAAATGTAATGATTTAAAATTAATTTGAACTAAGTTAAGTAAAATGTATTTAAGCTTCAATAAAAGTTTTTTCAGTTTAATTTAACATTATTGTAAAATATCGTAATAATATAAGAAAAATCCTTTTAAATACTTTAAACATTGAATTTACTAAAATTTCAACTTTAAACACCTATAAAAAAATTGACTCATATGATTTTCCTAATATTTTGGCAATAGGTTAAGATATATATCAATATATGCTTTATTAAAATCCAATTTTTTTAGTTTTTCTATAAATTTTTATTTTAAAAGTAATGTTAAGAAGAATATTCGTATGGATTCTAAGATTTTCGTTTAAACTAAAAATATCAATTTTAAACAGCTATAAAAAAAAAACTGAAATTTGGGATACGTAACATGTACGTATACTTCAATAATGTTTTCAGACCTTAATGCTTAAAATTGCCAATTTTATCAAACTTCATATTCATTAAAACGAGACTTTTGCGAAATATTCAATGTCCTATACTTTGTAGCAAATTTAACGTAAGAACGTAACAGTTCCAAAATATTACCAAATACCTAAATAGATAACATATCTATATTCACAGAATACTCGATAAAATTTTCAAGTCTCTACCTTTAAAATTGCCTGAGTTATCGTGAAATATTGAAACCGAATTCTTTGAAATTTCAGTTTTCGTGAAAAATGCCGATATTCTATCCCATGGGGTCAATTTTGAGAAATTCGAAAATTTACTTATATGATGTACATCCACTTTCCAACTAGAAACATACAGGTATGCTATTCGTGAAAATCGGAGCATTATTTCGGTACCTAGTAAAAGTATCTTAGCTCTTAGGACAGGGGTGGCGAACCTTTTTTTGGGTCAAGTGCCAAAATGTAAAATCATTTTTTTTTGAAATATGCTCGCGTGCCATAAAAAAAAAGTTAATTTTCCTAAAATACATATTATTAAAATCATTAATATTAGGTATTTATTATAACATTTATAAACACATTTTCTTACCTATTAAACTTTTAAATTTGATTCTTAAAATTTCACGTACTAAAGTTTAAAAATATAATTTTTTTAAGATAAATAATATTTTTTTAAGTTTTTAAATTTGGCGTGCTACTGAAATTTGGTCAACGTGTCACTTCTGGCACGCGTGCCATAGGTTTGCCACCTCTGTCTTAGGACATAAAAAAACAAAACAATAATAAAGACACACATCATTGTAAAACCAATACATTTTTCTCTTCGCTTAGAATGTAAAAGAAGAGCTGATATTCTTGCCGCAGGTATACAACCATACAGGTGTACAAATCATAGTATTTAATTTTAATTATAATTTGAATGCAATGATATTATGATAACAATAGGTTACTATTGCATTCGAAAAAACTATTTTGATCTAATTTCTGTCAGATACGAGCAATTAGGTGACAAGGGATTTTATGAGCCTTTATATTGAACTTAGAGACTTGAAAATTTGATAGGGTGTTTATTTATGTACTATATATGTGTACCTCTTATATGGTCCCTATATGTGTAATATAATTTTGCGTTTTAATTATATAATAAAAAATGTTAAAATTTTAATCAATTCCTTCATTATCTGACTGAACTTTGCTCTGAATCAATTTTTCAAATGCGATGGGTTATCATTGCAACCAAATTCTAATTCAAATTAAACACTATAATTTTCACACATTTATTTCTGCGGCAGGAGTATCAGCTCTATTTTTTTTTTTTTTTTTTTTTTTTAATTTCATCGAAATCGCATAGTTGGGGCCCGCGTCCGGTATCAGCTCACCCTTACCAGACGCGTTAGTGGACGACAAAGTTCAACGAAGACGACGGCCATCTGCTAATAAGGATACAGTAGAACAGACGGCTAGGGCCATACTTTTACTCAAAGTGCGGTACATGGTATCGGTCATCAAAGAATTAGCACCTGATGACAATAGCAATACAACGTCGCTGGCTGTATTAGCCCTGAAGATACTCATAATGGAATCTAATTTAAAAGTTAGTATTTCGTGTGTTAAATGAAAATACAACAAACTTTTAATTTTAAATATTATACTCACAGGTTTTACTTACATTAGTATATTGATAATTTTAAAACTATATAAAAACTATAAATAAATAAAAACCCAAGTCCACAAAAATTTACTTTATTATTTTAGTAAATACGTATTTCGACAACGATGTTATCATCATCAGTACTAAACACAGACTGATCGATCATAGCTACATGCGCTTAAATACTAGTGGTCTTGCTACTAATTAAATACTAATTATTTAAATATCAGTTAAATATTACAATTTATGTGAAAATATAATAAAATATAAAAAATATATAATTAGGTAAATTGCAATAGACATCGGAACTAAAAAAAAATTAATTAAATGTTTAACGGGTATACAAATACGGATAATATTATATTATATTTAATGTTTACATCTTACATGAGTATATAATTATTATGAAAATAGATATTGTGAGGTAGCTCATATACTAGTAAGTCATGAGTTGTATGACTTATTCGTGCGCGTCGAATATTATAATAATTTTAGTAAACAATTTTGTAAAGGACCTAAATCCCAATTTAATAAATTATTTTTGTTTTTTACCATTTCAATTGCTTCCCTAATATTTAGTTCTTGTTTCTTAGTTACTGTTTTTTTAATTTTATTGAAGTTATGTTGTGGTTTGTTTCTAATATGTATTCTGCTATTGGCGATTCTCTCTTTCTTGATTTTTAATATTTCTTAAATGTTCTTTAAATCTGATTCCTATATTTCTGCTGGTATGACCTATGTAACATTTATCACAATCTGTACATTGTATATTATATATTGTATACAATAGGTCAAACTAGCAGAAATATAGGAGTCAGATTTAAAGAACATTTAAGAAATATTAAAAATCAAGAAAGAGAAAACTCGCCAATAGCAGAACACATATTAGAAACAAACCACAACATAACTTCAATAAAATTAAAAAAACAAGTACCTAACTAAGAAACAAGAACTAAATATTAGGGAAGCAATTGAAATGGTAAAAAACAATATTTGTTATTCTAAAATGTTTTGAAGATTTTGTAAATATTCGTCAATCGTATTTGAAACAATGTATTCTCAAACATTTAGGAATTTTTGTGTAATTATAAGTGCAGACGTTTCATATGTGTAGCAACTGATTTTATAATAAACTATAAACTACGTAGGTCATATCAATCAATAAATTTATTCTAATAATATTATTATATATAGCAAGAAGTGGATAGAGAACATCCTGCCAAAGAGTTCACATTTCAAAATCTAAAAGAATATATGATTTTGAATTCAACTGATATCACAGACGAGAATACGGTAAATTTTAAGTTTACATTCAATCATTTAGTGATTTTATTTGTACCCAAATATTATGTAAAATTAGATTCTGTGAATTTATAAACTATTATATTATTACAATAGTTTGATTGGAAATCTTTTATCGACATTCTCGTTGAAGGGACAAATCTTACATTAACTATGAATGATATAGTCTTTGTTCGAAATCCAGAGTATTTCTTAGGTTTACAGTTACGAATGACAGATACGCCATTAGAAGAATTTCGTAAGTATCATATATGATATATATATATTTATTATCTACGTGAAAATAACTGAATATAATTATTATATTAAAAGAAAAATAATCGAAAATAATAGCCATAAAAAAATGTAATTCAATTTGTTTTCTGTGGTACTAAAATTCATGGACAACTTTTTAGAACAATTGATTTGGTGGAAAGTTGTTGAGATTTTGATTCCACATACAACTTCTGCAATGAGAAAACTGAAAATATCGTTTATCGATTCTATTATTCCATCACTGAAAAATCCGACCAGGTTATTATAAGTTTAAAATAAAATAAAGCACTTTTGATTATTTTTACAATATCTATTTAAAATCCAAATCACAAAATTGATACTTAATAATCGTATACGTAAAAGTAAAATTTATATAAAATTAATAAATAAAATTAATAAAAAAGTACAACGCTAATAAATTTTAGATTCTAAGCGAAGCGAACAATGTATTGGTTTTACAATGATGTGTGATTTTTTTTTTATGTCTGTGTACAAAAATACTACCCGAAATAATGCTCCGATTATCACGAATAGGCTATGTTTCCGGTAGCAAAGTGGATCTAGTTGGTACTTTACTTAGGTCATTTTTCGAATTATTCAAAATTAACCATAAGCGGTAGAAAAAACTTTGAAAAAATGACGAGAAAACGGCATTTTTCACGAAAAATGAAATTTTGACGAATTCAATTTATATATTTAACGATAACACAGGCAATTTTTAAGATAGAGACTTGAAAATTTTTGTGGTTGTTCACATCGCTACTATATATATATATATGGTAAAATTTTGGATTCGTTACGTTAATTTTTCTACAAAATATCGGACTGAATATTTCGTAAAATTCTCATTTTACGTATATAATATTTGGTAAAATTGTCAATTTTTGGTATTAAGGTCTGAAATTTTGAAACGAAAATCTTACAATCCATAGGTATAAATAAATATTCTGAAAACACTTTTACTACCCGAAATAACGCTTCTATTTTCACGAATAGCGAGTTTCAGATGTAAAAGTGGATGTAGATGGTACTTTATTTAGGTCATTTTTCGAATTTCTCAAAATTGACTATAAGCGGTAGAAAATACTTCGAAAAAATGACGAAAAAACGGCATTTGTCACGAAAAATGAAATTTTGACGAATTCAATTTCTATATTTCACGATAACTCGGGCAATTTTTAAGATAGAGAGTTGAAATTTTTTTCGGGTATTCACATAGCTATTGCATATATGTGGTAAAATTTTGGAACCGTTTTTAAAATTTTTCTACAAAATATAGGACTTCGAATATTTCTTAAAATTCACATTTTTACGTATATAACGTTTGATAAAATTTGCAATTTTGGGTATAAATGTCTGAACATTTTACTGAAATATACTTACATATTACTTAACATCGCACTAAAATATTAGAAAAATCCCTAATCTCAATTTTTTTTTTATAGCTGTTTTAAGTTGATATTTTTAGCTCAAACGAAAATTATAATCTAACTGAACTTCGCTCAGAATAGTTTTTTCGAATGCAATGGTTTATCATTGCATTCAAATCCTAAATAAAATTAAACGCTATGATTCGCACACCTGTATCCTGTGCGGCAGGAGTATCAGCTCTTTTTTGATTTGGTTTTTTAATAAAATATTGTATTATTAATTTATTATACATAACAATAATATGTTATAGTGGTTATACTCTAATTGTGAAATTGTCCAATAAATTATTGATCAATTAAATGCTCAAGTTTTTATATTTTATGTTCAGTTTGTTATTTACATATATGAAAAAAATACCTTCCCAATTTTCATGAACTGTTCATTAATTTTTCATACGTTTATTGTATAAATATATGTTTAGTATTTATTTATTTATTATAATTATCCGGGCTGGGCCCTTTATACATACTATATTTGGGTAACAAAATATTATTTTAAATCTAAATTAAACTAATAATTAATACATAAAATAAAAAACAAACTGTTAATAATTTACTAATAAAACACTAAGAAATATAAATAACAAAATAGATCGTTAAAAGAAGGATCCGCATTAGCAATAGACATTATACGCCTTAAAGGTTCATTGGCCATATAGTTTGTGGTGGCATGCGGAACATAAAAGGGAGCAATAGAACGAGATGAACGAGATGGAATTTTGAAATTAATGAGAGAAAGCACGACAGGTGAATCAATGGTATTGTCTATTAATCCAGCAAGGAAATTATTACCAGCAATGTTTCAACGCTCAGCCAAAGATAATAGACCAAGATGAGTAGCGACCGGCGTATAGTTATGAGGTGTACAGGGGATTTTTAATATAAAGTTAATAAAACGTTTTGCAATTGCTGTTTGATATAGCTTTTACGTGGTTTGTAATAATTATCTATATATCAGCACGGTGCTAGTAATTTATTACTTTATTGGACTTTATTTATTTATTACTTTATTTTACTACTTTATTTTACTACTTTATTGGACGTTTTTAACTTTCTCGCATTCAATTATGCCTAAAAGTGATTCTCCTATTCCACAAAGGCAACAGGCCAAGAGAGACATTACCCTAAATGATATTTGGAGCTCCTTAACAAAAATTCAGGAGAGCGTTTCAACTCATGATTCTAAACTTTTATCTATTGTCTCGAATATCAAAAGTCTTGAAACGGGTCTCAAATCCTTCTCTTCAACGTTAGATAAACTCTCCAAGGAAGTGATTCAAGTTAAAAAAGAAAACGCTGCCCTCAGTTCTGAAATAAAACTGCTGCCTGAAAAAGTTAGTAATCTCGAAAAAGTATCTAGTAACGTTATATCTACGCCTGATTTATTCAATGAAGTTCACCAAATAATGTCAAAGGCTTCTAATCTCATGATTTTCAATTTACCGTTGGTAGATGATGAGTCTCAGGGAACTATCTCTAGACTAGTAGATGATCTCTTTCGTGACTTGTTGGTTGAGGTAAAATACGTTTCTGTAAAGAGAATTGGTTCTTCCGGATCTAGACCTCGTCCAATTATTATGGTTGAGCTGAGTTCACCTACAGACGTTCGTGTTGTACTAAAAACTAAATTTAAACTGCGCTATTTGGAACGTTGGATAAATATATGGATTGGTGAAGATTAAACTACATTTCAACGCAAATAGCTTTCGAGTCTCCGCTTGTATCTAAAACGCCTTCGTGATAGTGGTGATCATGGCTGGGTCATTCGGCATTTCAACGGATCTCCGCAGCTCACGAGAAGGAGTTCAAATTGATCTCCAAAAAACTAAATACTGGCTGTGATGTTGGTTATCATTCATCTAAAAGTAATAAACTATATTGTAATTTATCCTTTGGTAAAACTGTCGTGGACTTCGGTCAAAATTATTTAATTTTAAATGTAATGTTGCTTGTATAGATTATATATTTTTGGTCCTAACTGATACTTGGCTTAATGATGTAATATCTAATCATGAATTAGGTTTAAGTAATTACAACATTTTTAGATATGACAGGAGTATTGCTAGCAGTACTCATTCAAGAGGTGGTGGAGTTCTTATTGGCATACGTGCTGATATATCTGCTCATTTAATAACTAATGTTAATTTAAGTATTGAGCATGTATTTGTAACGTTTAGTTTTAATAACCAAACTTTTATAATTGGTGGTGTTTACTTGCCTCCTAATTCCCCTTCCTTGTCGTATGAGCTATTATACGAAACTGTTGAAGATTTAATCTCAAATAATTTTAACCATAAGTTTATTTTTGTGGTGATTTTAATCTCCCGGGTATTTCTTGGTCAAATGATGACAGTGGTCTTATTTATTCTACATCTGGTACTCGTTAGCCTTTCCGAAACCTTTGCGGCTAATAATTTTTTTCAAATTAATACTATCTTAAATGCTTTCAACGCTCTACTTGATCTAATATTATTTTGTAAGTAATAATCAATTCAAAGTAAATGCTGCTCTCAATCTAATCGTGCCTGAAGATCGTTACCATCCATCTTTATCCATTGATTTTATCCATGAAGCTAGTATACCCATGGTTCCTTCATATCATTTATTCTATGATTTTCATAGGGCGGACTTTGATAGTAATAATAAATTTCTTTTATCTTTTAATTGGAGTGATACCGTTTCTCATTTGGACGTTAATTCTGCGGCGTCAGCAATACTCGATGCATTGCATGCTTCGGTTTTGCACCATGTTCCATGTGTAAAATTTTCTCCTTCTAAATTTCCTACTTGGTTTTAAAAGGACTTAATTAATGTTGTATTTGAAAAAAGAAAAGCTCATGCGATTTACAAGAATTCACCTAATCTTGATAATTATCGTAAATTCTCATTTCTACGTGCGAAATATAAATACATGTCAAAACAATGTTATAGGTCATTTGTTCATACTACTGAATCTTCTTTCTGCACTAACCCATCGAAATTTTGGGATTTCATTAGGAAAAATAAATCTGGTCAATCAATCCCTAAAAGTGTAAAGTTGAATGGATTAACTAGTGGAAATAGTGGTGAGGTAGCCGATTTCTTTTCTAAGCATTTCAATTCGGTTTATTCTGATACCGACATTAACTATTTACCTTCTAATAATCATCAACTATCGTATGACCTTCCTAATAACTGTTTATTTGATTTAATCCATGTTGAAAAGCTGTTAGCTTATCTTAAAGGTAACAAATCGATCGGTCCTGATGGTCTGTCGGGTGAATTTCTTTACTTTATTCGTTTCTCACTTTTATTTCCTCTTTGGCTTCTTTTTCGTAAAAGTCATGATATGGGCATCTTTCCCGATATATTTAAACTCAGTTCCGTTATGATATATCTGATGTTGTCAATTACCGTTCTATTACTATTTTAAGCCATATTTCTAAAATATTTGAGTCTTTAGTCTTACAATGTGTACAACCGTCAGTCAACAATATTTTAATTGACGAGCAACACGGGTTTCGTCCTGGTCACTCAACTATTACTTGTAACCTTGTCTTTGTAAATTATGTTTTTAATGCATTTGAAAATGGTAAGCAAGTAGATGTAATCTTTACTGATTTTAATAAAGCTTTTGACAAGGTCAATCATAAGGCTTTGATGATAGTGTTGAAGAATTGTGGATTTGGTGAACCGCTATTATCTTGGTTTAATTCATACCTTTCTAATCGTAAGCAATATATAAAGGTATTTAGTATTAAGTCTGAAGTATGCAATATTCCTTCAGGGGTCCCCCAGAGATGTCATCTCTCGCTGCTACTTTTCTCCCTATTCATTAATAGTTTGCATAGTGTAGTTTGTAACAGTCGTTTTTTGTTATTTGCAGATGATTTGAAATTATTTTTAAAGATTAGCTCCATAAGAGATTGTCATTTACTCCAATATGATTTAGATGCGCTTGGGACTTGGGCTAATAATCTTGGTTTGGATTTCAACGTCTCAAAATGTCGATCAATGTCTTTTTACAGAATTAGTTCTCCCTTTTTATTTAACTATAACTTGTATGGAAACCCACTCATAAACGAATGTAATACGATTGTTGATCTCGGAATCACATTTGACCGGGATTTAAATTTCAATGACCATATAGAGAAATCGTGTTGTATGGCTTTAAAAACTCTTGGTTTTGTAAAAAGGATATCCAAAGAATATAATCTGGTAGCTTCTCTTAAAGCACTTTACTGTGTGCTCGTTAGATCAGTATTGGAGTATGCCGTTTTTGTGTGGGATCCTTACACTTCTAGTAACATTAATCAAATTGAAAGAGTGCAACGCAAGTTTCTTAATTTTGCTGCTTGGATGTTTAAAATTGAACATTTACCTCATGATTATGAGCCAGTACTTAACAAGTTAAATCTTTCTTCTCTAGTTGATCGGCGTCTTAATTCTAACCAATCTTTTTTAAGAAAACTTATTGATGGTTCAATTGACTCTCCTGAATTATTAAGTCAATTAAATTTTAAAGTTCCTTGCTTCCATTCACGCTCACCTTATCCATTCTATGTCCTTATTTTATTATCCGAATTTTATTTTTAGTCCCATTTGCACTACCAACTATTCGCGTAATCAACCCATGTTTAGAATAATGCGCATTGCCAATGAGAATCCCATCACT
The DNA here is from genome assembly GCA_021307375.1 of Tetraneura akinire. Taxonomy (NCBI): domain Eukaryota; kingdom Metazoa; phylum Arthropoda; class Insecta; order Hemiptera; family Aphididae; genus Tetraneura; species Tetraneura akinire. The sequence goes on from JAIUCT010000025.1 coordinate 3,614,749, forward strand.
TTTGACTATTTGTCGTAATTTTATTGTACCAATGTAATCATTTTACACATTTTTCTATAGTATATTTGTATTAAAGTTATTACTGTCTATGTATATGTATGTATATATTATTATATTATTATATCTTTATATCTTTATTATCTGTACTTGGGCAAAAGCCCGTTCTTTTATAAAATAAAATAAAATAAAAACGAAAGAATCTACGTCGAACACTCTCAAGCTGTCTGGAATTATTAATAGTATAATGGTCCCAAACTACAGTACTATACTCCAAAATGGGGCGCACAAGTGCACAAAAAAGTGTTTTAATAGAAATGCATCTAAACGAAAGTCTCTTGATAACCGCATGACGACACCAAGTGTTTTAAAAGCCTTACAACACTCATATTCGATGTGAGAACTCGGATCAAGATTGTAGCTAAGTTTGAAACCAAGGTCCATGACACAATCAACAGCACGGGAAAAAGCATTACCATTGAGAAAGTATTGGGATATAAATGGTGTACGGGATCTAGTGAAGGTCATAATTTTGCATTTAAAAAGTTGAGTGTTAAACCCAATGTATTACATAAATCAGAAAAATGATTTAAATCAGATTGTATTTTTGTGCAATCATCAAGTTTACTTACACGTAAATATATTTTGATATCGTAGGCAAAACAGTGAAAGTGACAGTAATGTAAAACATATTAGAGATTGTTAATAAAAAGTGAGAACAAAATAGGCGAAAGATGATTACCGTGAGGGACATCTGAAGATGCCAGAAACAAATTAGATTTAGCCTCAGTAATTTTTACCCATAGGTACCTGTTCCTATGAAAGAATCTAAACCAAGACAAAAAATATATAAGTATATTACAGTATATAATATATAGTTTTTTCTATTTTTCCTATATTATGCCTATTCACTTTATTAAAATTATTTTATATGAATATGTTAATATTTTAAAATTAGAATTTAGGATTGTAAAAATATAATATATAAAACATAATTTGTTCTAAATAGCAAATTCGTGAATTAAGCAAAAAATAAAAATAAACTTAACCCTATCATGAAATGGATTATTTAAACGTACCTACCTATCATAATTGAGAAATTTCATAATTAGTATGTAACACATATTATAATGTAATTTTTATAAACATAATTCAAAATCACTAAAATAACGGTTGCCTTTAAAAGAGAGGACGTGTGTACTGAAGTGGCCAAGACTTTCTTGAATTTACCAATAGCTTATGAATTCTATGTCCGTGATGATTTGCGTGAAACTTCGGTTAAGGTACAATAATTTTTAAACATGTTAGTGCTTGTGGAAAGTAAACATATGAAAAATATATAATTATTTTTCGACATAGGTTCGTAAAATGTTCAGTCAACTACAACAAGCATTTAAAAACATGATTGGTGAGTCTAATTGGGCGGACCCGGTTACACAACAAGTGACTTCTCAAAAAGTTGACGCCATTCAAGCAGAAATCGGTTATCCAAAGATATTTGAAACCCCAGATAACTTGGAAAAACTTTACGAACACGTTAGAAATAAACTTATTATTAATTATAATTACATTATAAATTATAATCAAGCCGTTAGATTAATGACAGATTATATTTTATTTTCTGCTTTGTTGTTATTCATTAAGTTATGTCTGTTAGGTGCAAATTCGAGAAGAGAAATATCTTCAAAGCATGTTGGACATTAAAGCATTTGAAGTGGCCACCGTATTACAGGAAATGGGTAAACCAATTAATATGAATCAATCGTTATCGTAAGCGTTCATTTGGCATAAATACTTTTTTTATTTTCTTTGTTAAATATGATCAACGAATTTTATTTTTGCCCACAGAACTCTAATGGACCCATTAGAGGTTAACGCATTTTACAGTCGAGTACTTAATTCCATTAGTAAGTGCTATTCTATCAAAATGAACTTGTATAAACCAACCAAGGCTTTGCAACCGAATTAACCAGAACCCGTAACACCACTAAAAACAGTAAAAACCCTTTAAAAACAAACACCTAAAACCTTTATTAACCTGAATAGTATTTATTTAAATAATCCGAATTAACCCATAACCTAAATAAAAAATTCTGGTTAACCTAAAACCGGAATGAATTTTCAAATTAAGAATTACTCCAATACGTTATTATTTGTATATATATTTGATATAACTTTACATAAAACAATTTTAATATACTAATTCTTAACTATTATATACTATTGTGAATATGTATACCTACTCTACAAAAAAACATATAAAAATTACAATTATTTATAATTATTATAATTTAAACTATTAACCTAATGTCCATTACTGTCAAATACTGATGATAAATTGACATATTTGGGTAAAAATAATATCTTAATTTTTGATATAAAATAGAATTAATTAAAAGTACAAAACGAATTTAAACATTTTTATTATTGATGTATTTTATTTATTATTATTTATGTATTTACTTAACACCCGAATTAACCATTATTAACCCGAATAATAACGGTTATGAGTACCCTAATATCTTGTAAAAATTTTCAATGTGGTGTTTAAAAACCCAAATACCATCAACACCTGAAACCCATAACCCGAATAAATAATTCGAGTGCAAAGCCTTGAAACCAACTAAATAAAAATGTGATTATTTACTTATTTATTGTTATAGCTATTCCAGCAGGAATTTTACAAATGCCATTTTTCTACAAAGAAGTCGAGTAAGTTACATACGCAAGTATACACATTTTATAAAATGTAACAATCAAGTATATTATTTAAAATATGAATAAATTAATGATACTTCTATTATAAAAGAAACTTATATATTTGTAGCGTAATATAAAAACACTTTTGAAGATCTAAATATTTTTTTTTCATTTATTTTTATGGATCAAACTATAGCGTTGTAAATTATGGAGCTATTGGTTCAATTCTTGGGCACGAAATGACTCATGGATTTGATATAGAAGGTTTATATTATTATTTAAAAAAAATTTTTATTATTTTTAGTATAATAAAAAAGCTTTCAATCCAATAAAATTATATAATAAAATATAGTAAATTGTTTAGGTAAAAACTTCGACATTAATGGCAAGAAGACAATGTGGTGGTCAAAAAAAATTATTAAAGAATACGTAAGACGTGCCCAATGTTTCATCAAAGAATATGACCAGTATATGTTGAATAAAAACATTCACGTAAGGAAGATTGCTTTTTTTTTTTTTTGTTAAAAAACTTTATATAAACTTTGAGGAGTAAATTTCATATCTAAATATTTATAGTGATAGGAATGTGTTTTGTGTTTTAGCTCAATGGCACACACACACTTGCTGAAAATATGGCTGATAATATTGGCTTAAAACAATCGTGGTTGGCATACAAGATATATCAGAGCGAAAACAATGTCCAACTTCCAGGACTGAAAGGATTCTCGAACGACCAATTGTTCTTTTTGGCATATGCAAATGTGAATTTCAATAATATTTAAAATTTATTTTATATTTTAAAATTATAAGAATATTTTCCAATAATTGAATTCCTAAAATTATATTTATTTCATACCTACAAAAATTTTTTGCAGGAAAATGATTTAAAATACTTAAACGTACTCTCCGTCCCTACAAAATTTGGCTCATTACTGATCTCTATATCTGTACGTTATGTTTAAAAAATTGTTTCCAATTTTCTTAATTTGTATAACATATGATAAAATTTATAAGTTGTTGATATTTCTTTAAATATTGATTAATATAATATATTATATGTAACTGGATCACGCAATTATTTAATAATAATTATTTGAAATGTTTTTATTTATTTTATTACTTGCAGGTTTGGTGTCATAAGCCAAACGATAAAATATCTGATAGGAACAATCAGTTACTCTTAAACGATGATCATAGCCCAAATAATGTTCGAGTGATCGGGTCGTTGCGAAACAGTCCAGAATTTGCCGCAGTGTGGAAATGCCCGATTAACAGCCCAATGAATCCGTCTGAAAAATGTGTGGTATGGTGATGAGAAAATAATCACTTTCTTCTTCCAGTGAAATAACAAAAATAAAACGTAATTTATTGTATATTTGTCCATTGAATCTCCTGGAAAAATTCATCATCCATAATTTGGCCATCGCCCCGACCAGTACCTATTGGGTCTACGTTTTATTTTGTAATGTATATAACGGTTATCAGTTTATCACATATGTAAAATAATAATATTGTTAATTGTAGTTTTACAATAAATACATTAATTACATAAATTACGGTCCCCAACGTATGTAAATATTTGTTTTGTTTAAATTGTACTAATACAGTCCACTGCAGATCACCATGAGCCTACGTCTTATATTCTTTTCAGACCTTCGTCCTCATTATATTATTTTAATTTTGGATAACACGCAGTCTGACACCAATCTCAGCGATCCGGCGAGAACATATCGTTTATTGCCATTTGCCTGACGTGTCGGCTGATATACATTACCTATGGTCATTTCGGCCGGATATCAGTGATTTTATTTTTGGATATTAATAATTTGTATAATAAATAATAATGCTTTGCCATGATATGTTTTACATGGGTACTAGAGCTTTGGAACCTGATACGCGCTTTCTGTTTGAAGCCACTGTTCCACAGTCTCGAATACCAAATATTTACATGTTGATGGGTTTTGCGAGACAGCGCTGTAGTATATTAGAAAATACTAGAGATCCGATAGTGAAAAAAGTGAAAGATACCGTAAAAACACGAAGATAACTTCAATGTCCATTTTCACTACATTGCACCAAAAAAGGAATATGACCCATGCTCATGTTGCATCCTAGTACCTACCTACATCCTACATCCAATAACGATGCAAATTATTTAGAAGTTTAAGTAAGTAGAAGTTTATTTTTAGTTAGGCTTAGGGTTATGATACAGGTATAAAGAGGACAGTGTTGAATTTTGATTAAAATTTGAATGCAATGATAAATCATTACATTCGAAAAACCATTCTGAGTGAAGTACTGCCAGTGCCAGATTTGAGTATTTAGGTGACTCGTTTAAGGGTTTATAATAAATTATTTATATTGAACCTAGAGATAAATGTAAAAATTTTAATCACTACATATATTATCTGATGAACCTTGCTCACCATCGTTTTTTTCGAATATAATGGATATATCATTGCATTCAAATGTTAATCAAAGTTCTACAGTGTAGAACCTCTCAATAGTGGACACCTACTAATAACGGACATTTTTATGGGAACGGAGATATTTTCATTATTAATCAATGAGAATACATTTGAATAGAGGACACCTATATATATAACAACATTAATAAATTGTACTTGTACGAATATTATCTAAATTTAAAAATCTTTTATACAGTAAAGTAAAATTGTTTTGTTAAGTGGTGTAAAATATAAACATTTCTATCTAAAAATAAGAGATTTTACTTTAATTAATAATGTTATAATATACCGATGAATAAATAAATATATATTTATAAGAAGAAAATTTGATTTTGCATGAGGGGGGTGTAAGCAGTTAGTTATTACGATAAAGGGAGCGCTAAACTAAAAAAGGTTAAGAACCACTGTTCTACACCTATATCCTTACTACCCAGTATCCTTTCCTTGCTTTTTTCATATTTAAAACCTCATAATGTTTTTAACTTTTGTACAATTAAATTTAAAATATAGTATTATATAATAGTATATTTTAATATAAGTACTATATATATTTTAAAAAAAATTCTTGCCCTAAAATTTTTCCACTCAAGGCCAAAGCCCTCCTAAATACATCTCTTTGTATAACTAAAAATTATACTAATCTTACACTTTAGATTACATACCTGTCTACGATGAAGATAATAAAGCATAAATATAAAATCAATTTTCTAATAATAATAAATATTTGTATCATGAGGACAGGACTAGGTTTACAATAATAATAATAATAATAATAATAATAATAATAATAATAATAATAATAATAATAATAATAATAATAATAATAATAATACTTAAGAAGAAGAAGAAGAAAATAATAGGTAAATATTATTGTACATTTGGTATATTTTTCTTAAATCTATTGAACATATTATACTTAATAAATTAAATAGGTTTCTATTCTAAATGGTAATTACAGATAATTTTATTTTTAGTAACTAGAGTAAACAACAATTGGTAGGTACATTGTCTTTAACCCCATAGGTATATACACAATATTTAGTTGAAATATTTTAATAATGTATGCATCTTTTGATAATTTTTTACCTATACATTGAGCGAAAGTTTTAATAAATAATTGAGAAAATAAAATTATATCATTACAAAAGATTTGGAAGTTATTAAATTATTCAAATATTTAAATTCGGCCTCAGAGTACTAGAAAATACTTTTATAATATAATATATTTTATATATATTATAATATATATATATAAATTATCACATAAATATTTATTTTACAAAAAAGTGAATTATTCTTTTTATACTATTATTAATATACATTAGTCAGCCTTCGTATATATATATATATTTTATATATACGTATATATATATATATATATATAAAATTAACAACAATACACAATATTTGAATGTTGTGTGCGTTAACGTTCCAAGGGGAAGACATAATATTATATTTTAGTTTTTATTGACATGGCACTTACACTTATATTTATAAAACATTAAAAGAAAATTTAGGATTAAAATCTAATAGCTCTGCGTCTATGGTACTTGTTGACGGTTTCTTGTAAAGTTTAAAAATACCTGAAGCAAAAATTAAATAAATATTATATGATCAGTATAAAGTTAATTTATTTAAATTCAAATAATAAATTTGACTTTTTTATAATCACCTGTTCTAAACTAGTTTGCGTTATCGAATAATCATCAATAAGTAGTTCTTTCTTAGCTTGTTCCATTTGAGCAAATGCGTAAGAACAAGGGTATTTCTTGGGAATATGGAACAGCGCTGTGATTTCGAATTCTTCTCGTAAATTTGCGCCTAAAAATACAAAAATATTAGAAAAAAATTATTTTAAAAGTAATGGCATTAATTGCATGTCAATTATCTACAACAACTCTTACCAACAAATGATTCCATAACAAAATTATTGGCTCTTTTGTGATTGTCTGGATGGAATTTTATATGCAACTGATATCCAACAGAAAATTTATTTTTCAAATGTTGTACAGATCCTATGCAACACAGCCGACCGTCAACCATGATGGCTAGACGGGTACACAACGCTTCGCACTCTTCAAGACTATATGATAGATATTTTTTATTAGTGTAATTGTCACGATTTACTTATACGTGTCGAATAAAATCAAATATATCAAATTACCTATGCGAAGTAATGAAAACGCATTTTCCGCGATCTCTTTCTTCGCTCACAGTATCCCATAAATGTTTTCGAGCAGCCGGGTCAAGGCCAGAAGTAGGTTCATCTAAGAACAGAATGCTCGGGTCACCAATCATAGCAATAGCCGTACTGAGTTTCCTTTTATTACCACCACTATGCAAAAATACGTGAAATTAAATATCAAATATTCTATAAAAATATAAAATATAAATAATAAAATATACCATACCTATAATATTTTGCTTGTACGTTCAAATGAGCCATAAAAGATAACCGCGAAGCAAGATGGAATGGTACTGTAGAGGCTTCTTTGTATGACATACCTCGGAGTTTGCAGAAGAAATGAAGGGTCTCGTATCCGGTGAGTTCCTCGATGAGACCGTTGAATTGTGGACAATAACCTCCTACCTCATGAATCTGTAAAAATGTAAATAATAAAGATTTAATCGCAGAAAATCTTTAATAATTTAATATTAATATTAAAAATTAAACAACTTAACGAACTTATAAAAACAACGATTTCTTTCGAAATATACATTTTACAAAAATTTTCTGGCCGGTGTAGTAAGACTTTAAAACCTAAACCTGAATAATAAAGGAATCACTCACTTTTTCACGATTATTATTAACGTTTACGCCACAAACGTAAATATCACCAGTAGTATTTTTTATATCTCCCGTCAACATTTTGAACGTGGTAGTTTTGCCAGCTCCATTCGATCCTAATAAACCGAAACACTCGTTTGATTTCAAAGCAAGATTCAGTCCTTTTACGGCTTCCTTGTTACCATATTTCTTCCAGACATTACTAATAATATTATTAAATAATTATATAATAATAAATTTAAATGTTAACAACTTAATACATTATAAGGTAAAATTCTTCTTACTTGAGGTACAAACAATAATTGTGTGGATCAGCACTGTTCACTATTTGTTTTTCGTGAGCTACGTCTGACTCAAAACAGTTCAAATCGTACTTGTCCTCTTTGGATGAACTTTTGCACATGTGACTGTATAGTTTCATTATTGTACAGTGAATTTTATCGAAGTAATAAATTATATATTCGCACGATAACAACAGAGATACACACACAAATCCCAACCAGAAAAGATGCGTCATATTCCTACCAATACCGGGACTAGTCCATGACAAGTTGTCTCCATCCCATCCAAAACATGTTGCTAAATAATAATTTTAAAATAAATATTTTAATCAGATAATGTCAAGTTATTTTCCTAAACTATAAATGAATCAACATCATTATATTATATAATATACTACATTAATGAAGAATAAAAAGTTTTTAAATTTAACCATCCATAATTTCGATTTAATTTATATTATATTTTTATCAGTATCAAAATTAAATATAAAATGATGCTAGAAGAAAAGCCTAGATATTTGTTGTGGATTAATGCAAATATACAAAAATTTAAAAGATGTTATACCTAAAATAAAATTTATTGTTTAGAAAATTATATACTTAATTTCTTCAACTACTATGTAAGAACAATCTAGAGAACATTTTTATTCTAATGAAAAAAAGACAGTGACTTACTGTTCTTTTGAAAGTCACAGATCTCGTTGTATTCATACGAGGAATATATATTTTTCATACCATTCCCCAACGCGTAATGCGGAAAAAATATCATTATATTATCAATGAATTTCGATTGATCCTTTAAACACAAAGGTTGCATATCTAAAATAAGCACCAACATGAAACACATGGCACCTGTAAAGAAATACGGTAAATGATAATAGTTAGAATAACAAGTATAATAGGTAAATTTAAAATGTCAATTTTTATAGTATTATAAAATTAGTTAGATTCTTAAAATATTCCTTACCGGTCATTACGCTAAACATAGATATCCTCGTAAAACTAGTTGATGGGTTTTTGAACATGTATGAAAACAGACTCATTAAAGGGAGCGTTGCCCATGAAAAAGCTACCAATAAGCTCAACATTAATCCTGGAAATGAACAATTTTTTAATCTTATGTACATTGATTATTTTAAAATACGATTTTTTGTTTCAATATAATATACAAATATTGTAATTTAGATTTTTATGATTTTTAACATACTGATTAATTTACAATTTAAGTTTAAACATGATTTAATTTCAACTATCATAATGAATTTTTAGAATAAATTATAAATATAATTAAAAACTATTTGAAATAAATTAAACTTGATCTTTTTTTTTTACCTCATCTATTCATAATATAACGACCAATTTAATTTTTAGGAAAATTAGAACATCAAATTTATTTTTTAACTACTAATAAATACATACATTTTTCTTTTTAATATAAAGTAAATATATAATTAATTTATAATTATATTTAATTATAATTAATTGCACACAAAGAAAATTGGAAATAACTTAATAAATCGAATACACAGTATATTATTTTGAGACGTCGTTCTAATAATATATTAAACTAATGCAATATCTCATAAATACTAAATTAATGGCTACTTCTCTTTAAGTATAAGTGTTACTTAATTATTAATGATAATATTATTTTATCAAGAACTCAAAATTAAAGGAAATGAAAAATGTATATTTAATATATTTTATAGACTATAAGATAAATTTAAATATATTATATATTATTATTATTAATTAATAATTATTATTATATATTATATTATATAACAGTGAGATAGAGAATAATTTTTAAAAATTTTCCTGTTAACAATATATATTTAAATATAAAGATCATTGCTGACCGACTTACCCATTTGTTTTATACTCGAGTACCCTGGATCGCCATGCCAAAAAAGCAAAAGCAATATAGAAAAAATGACTGTCAAGTAACTAATCCAGTCCCACAATAAAGACGCCCCCCAATAGGCTAACGGTTTCACGCCAGCAATCTGTTGCATGTGCTTAGCTCCGGTCTGGCGTTCATTGACCGCAAATAACACATACACGGCACATACAAATGCTTGGGAAATGGCACAGTTGAATGCGACTTGATAACCCAAGTTACTTCCTCCAGTTAATTTTAGTAACTAAATCAAAATAATTTTATAAAATTTTAAAAAACAATAAAATATTATAATATTAATGGTTAGTAAAAAATTAAAAAGCAAGGGAAGGGATAATGGGAAACAGGTAAAAAAAGGATCGTTATTAATTTTGATAAACATTTGAATGCCATGATAAATTACTATATTCGTGAAAACGATTTTGAGATTTTGAGAGTAGTTTATAAGGTAATATATGTACCGATTAAAATTTTTACATTTATCTATCTCTACGTTCAGTATAAATAATTTATCATGAAACCACTAAATGAGTCACTTAAACACTTAAATAACCTAATCTGACAGTACTTCGCTTAGAATTGTTTTTCGAATATAATGATTTATCATTGCATTTAAATGTTAATCGAAATTCAACACTACCCTCGTCCCTCTTTACACCTGTATACCTTCCCTTGCTTTTTATATTTAAAACAGCTATAAAAAAAAAATCTTAAATATAATAATTCGCAATTAATTTGAACTGAGTTAAGTATAATATATTTTAGCTTCAATAAAATTTACAAATTTTTTTTGTTAATTTCATTTAATATCATTATAAAATATTGAAATATAATAAGAAGAATCCATATAAATACTTTAAATATTGATTTTACTGAAATTTCAATCTAAACACCTATAAAAAAATAATTGAAACTTGAGATTTCTCTATTATTTTGGAATTACGTTAAAATATATACTCGAATCAGTATGCTTCAATAAAATTTTCAAAAACTTCCCATATTTTTCGGCTTTTTTATTCATTAATATTGTAAAAGTATTGAGAAATAATAAAAAGAATACTTGTATGAATTCTAAGATTTTCGTTTACGAGTAAACTACAAATATTAATTTTAAACAGCTATAAAAAAAAAAAATAGAGACGTGGGATTTTTCTAATATTTTGATATCATGTTAAGTAATATGGGAAAATACTTAAGTAAAATGTCCAGAATGAAAAACCAGAAAAACCCATAACTGCCAATTTTATAAAACATTATATACATAAAAAACGAGAATTTTACGAAATATTTAATGTCTTATATTTTGTAGAAAAATTAACGTAACGGTTCCAAAATTGTATCACATTTATACATATATATATGGTACCTATTTGAACACCCAATAAAAATTTAAAGTTTCTTACTTCAATATTGCCTGAGTTATCGTGAAATATTGAAATCGAATTCGTTAAAATTTCCGTTTTCGTTGTTAAATCATGTAAGTAGGTACGTAACAATAAAATAATTATAGTTATTTTATAGTTAGATCAAAATTATGAAACGATATATTTTGTCATTTGTTTTGTGTACTTCGAATTTGATTTAGATCAAGATATAATCATATCTTATTCTATTCAGTTATTAGTTATTCATTCAATAGAATGTAATGTATTATATATATATATATATATATTATATAATATATACACAATACACTGTACAGTGATGTATTTGCGTGCTAAATATGGAGTATTATCCAATCTAAGCTTATTTTAAGTGATATTTTTTGATAGACAAAATTGTATTTACCTAACTATACCTTCTCTTGAGTCAATTTAATAATTCATAATACATATATCCCTGACGAAATGTCAATTACTTCACTGTATACGATATATGTATATAGGTATATATATATATATATACAGATCTATTTATTAATTAAAATATTTCCAAGAACAATTAAAATTTTTGAATTCCATTTTCTTTGTATATTTTTTTCTTTATGAATCTTTTGATATTATATTTTCTATTATTATCAAAATGATAGTTTTTGGACATTTTTCCTTAGTTCCTTTACTAAGTTTAATTATTGTCATTTATTGTAATTAATTAAATTATTATATTGTGAAAGAAAAATTAATCTAATCATAATATAATTTAATGATACTTTTATTTTTTCGCAGTTATGAAATAGTGTTATCATTTGGAATTATTATTGATATTTAGAATATGAATTTTACATGCTATGATATTAAAATATTATATTATTACAATGAAATAATGACATAGAGTCATAGAATATTAGTAAATAAAGTGCCAAAAATGTTTTTATTGATGTACTAGAAAGTTAACCCATCAAAATTATCATAAAAATATACCTACTACCTAAATAAATTATCTATAAATATCACATAATTTAAAAAATAAAAAATTTAATTCAATTTTTATTTTTTAAAAATGGTATTTTAATATAGGTAATTTATAGCTCAACAATAATTTAAAAAAGAAGAGCTATAGTGTTGTGGGAAGGTTACAGGTCTAAAGGGGATAGTGTTGAATTTTGATTAAAATTTGAATGTAATGATAAATCATTATACATATTCGAGAATACAATTTTAAGCGAAGGTCATGCACTGAAGATGGTAACATTGTTATCGAAATACGTATTTGCTTAAATAAAAGTAATTTTTTTGTGGATTTGGGTTTTATTTTATTTAAATAAATTATCCACAAGTACTCAAGAGTAAATAATAGTAGATAATATACGTGTTGATTAAATTTTTTCTATTTATAAAGTCTATACGTTCAATCGTCCAATACGTACAAAATTATCATAAAACCACTAAAAGATTCACCTAATACACAAATCTGACAGTACTTGTCTCACTGTCTCAGAATTGTTTTTCAAATGTACGGAAATGTTAATGCATTAAAATTTTAATCAAAATTCAACACTATCATCTCTATACTTGTATCCCTTCCACCGCTTTCCCCTTCCCTTCTTTTTATATTTTTAACAGCTATAAAAAATAAATAAAAAAATAAAAAAATGGTAAATGTAATATTGATAATTATGTAGAACTGAATTATGTAATATGTATTTTACCTTCAATAAAACTTTCTGTTTTTCAAACTCCAAATTGCCTAATTTATCAAACATTAAAGAGCTAAAGACGATAATTTTAAGAAATATTGAAAGTACTATATTTTCTCAAATAATTAACGTACCCGTCCTAATATTATGAATTTATGACGTATATAAAGTACCTATGTGATATCCAATAAAATTGTCAAGTTTCTAAGTTTAATATTGCATGAGTTATAGTGAAATATTAAAATTGATTTCGTCAAAATTTCAATTTCCAAGAAAAATGCCATTTTTTTATCACTTTTTAGTCACTTTTATTATGGCATAGGAGCAATTTTGAGAAATACTGAAAATAAAATTTATAAAGTACCAACTATATCCACTTTTCTACCGGAAAAATATTCTGTTCATAAAAATTGGAGCATTATTTCGGGTAGATAGTGTGTTTACATAATAATAAGAAGAAAAGGATACACATTATTGTAAAACCAACACATTTTTCGATTCTCTCAAAATATAATATGACTGTATTAAAAAAACATTACCTCTTCTTTGAGATATTTCAATTATTAAATATAGATCTAGGTCACATGAATTTACGTATATATAATACATTATGGTAATAAATAATTAATATTTTAATATTATATTATCATGATCAAAATTTACAAATTATATGGTACGAGTATATGACACTTTTTATATTCAGAGAGAGTGTATTATTATAATGATATATCGTGGCAATGTATATTAAATTTTATAATATTATGACAAATGATAATATACTTTATGATATTCACTGACCTTGTCTACTCCTTGATAAGGTAGAGGATGGTTGATGATTTGTATTCCATAATCTTTTCCTTTGTAACTTTTTAATATAGCGTTATAAACCATACTCAATGCTAATGGTGGCCCGTGGTATGGTTGATTGTTGAAATAGGCTGTTATTTTATCCTGTCCAAAAATTGCTCCAATAATGTACTTTTGTGTAAATGGTGATATTTTTTCAGTGGCCTATAAACAATTAGAATATAGATTATTAATAATATTATTATACTTTTATTACAAAAAAAAAACCGTGATAATATATTCAATCTCCAATTTCTTTAAAAATATCTACTTACCACGCTTAGTAAAAAGTCTTCAAAATAACTATAATTGCTGTGATAATTTAAATCCAACACCGGATTAGGAGCACAAGTGTTTTTATACGATTCGTAAAAGTTATCAATTTTAGTATTGTTTCCAGTTAACATAACAGTGCTAACAGGTTCCCAATAACTCTGAAAAAAAATTGCTGTTTTTAAAGACAACATAGAAAGTAGAACAAAATCGTCAATCCCGAGTACTTACCCCTAGCTCAGCGACAAGTGCTGGCAAATCTTTCATACCCTGCCAAGAATTAACAACTAACAGTGCTAAAAATATGAAAAATAATGTCAATGTTATTTGAAGGGAATGCAAGATCAAAGAACGATATGACTGTAAACATTTTTTTTCCATGATTGCTCCAGCTTGGATCATGAACAATTTCCAACCTTTAGCCCCTGAAAAAATCATAAAAGGCTAATAAACATAGTAAATAAAAATGCATTTAGAATTCTTTTTAATTTACTTTCAGTTTTTGTATCAGTAGAGTCACATTCGGCATCATAAAATAAACTGTCAAATCGATTCTTTAATTCAAAGGACTTTTGTTTGATTGCGTTTAATTGATAATCTGACAATTTTTTATTATCTTCTTGACCAACTCTTTAAAATTATAGAACAACAATATATTTTATAGAAACAAAAATATACATAGTGTATTTTTGTTATTTTGCTTTTTAAATTTACCTCATAAATACGTCTTGCAATGTAGTCAACGTTATACCGTATTCTTTAATTCCTAATGATTGTTTATTTTGTTCTAACGAATTGAGTAAATCCGGAAATAATGATGAGTCCTCGAGTTGGTATGTGACTTCCATTATAGTTAGGTTACTCGGTACTGAATGTGGATAATATTTACGAATAAAATTCGTGACTTTACTTAAACTAAATCCAATTACATTTTTTACTAAGGTTAAAGTATAACCACCACCTAAAAAATTGTATTTAATTGTATATTTTAATTTTTAATATAATCTATCTATATATTTAACATAAGGTATTTCACTGTGTAGATATAAAAATAATTAATACCATATTCTTTTTTCAGGGAAAATGGTGTTCCAACACAACAAAGAGTACCGGCTTTCATTATAGCAACACGGTCACCCAACAAATCTGCTTCGTCCATTAAATGTGTAGTCATTACCATAGTTCTTCCTTCCCGTTCTGATTGCAAAATATTCCACAGAGTTCGTCTGGCTGCTGGATCCATTCCTGACGTTGGTTCATCCATTAACACTACCTATAATATAGATTTAAATAAATAATACTATTTTAAAAATATTAATGAAAAAAAAAATTATATAATTACCTTTGATTTTCCTATCAATGCAATCGCTACTGAAAGTTTTCTTTTCATTCCACCACTTAAATGTTTTGATTTAGTATTCATCGTTGACTCTAATTCGAATTTTGTAATGTAATTGATAATTTCGTATTGTAACTCGGCCTCATCCAAATCTTTTAACTACAATACGCACAAAAAATAAAATGATTTATAAATATTTCACTTGTTAGTGAGTGTTAGCACAACATATATTATAAAGTATTCACCACTCCAAAGAAGTATAAATGTTCGTGTACAGTCAAATCTGGTATAAGTAGATTATACTGCGGACACAATCCTAATGAGTGTCGAATTGTTTTCATGTGAGTTTTAATATCGTAACCCTCAATCAACGCCGTACCAGACGTTGGACTTAACAACCCAGTCAACATAGACATAGTTGTAGATTTCCCAGCACCATTATGGCCCAGTAAAACAGTTATTTGATTCGGGTGAATGTCCAGAGTGAGTTTGTTGACTGAGTACTTTCCGGGAGTGAAACTCTTACTGAGTGATTGGATTTGTATTCCTGATTTTTCAGTGATGCTGTTTGGGGCGATTTTTTTCTCAAACCAGAATGAAGGCTGTAATATATTATAAAGTGCATAAATATATTATGTATTAACATAAATTGAATGATAACGACATAAGTTGAAATTTAAAGATGTAAATATTAAACCAAATAAATAGATGTTTAGTTTAAATTAGGTGACAATAGAAAACAATAATTTAGAAGAAGATAAAATAAAATAAAATTAATCTCACCATTATTGGGAAATACCATGGAGGATGGAAACCACTATTCTTTGGAAAAGCTGTTTCCAGATAAATGGCGATCAATAAATATAAAACCGAATCGAAGGCCAACATCATCATTATATCAGCAATGCACATTTTGTCATCCGGTGACACCGTTACTGTAATGTTACTCCACGTGAGTCCACTTCCAATGCCTTCAAACATGATTAAACTCTGGAATATATATCCTAACGCAGTATTAGGTAACACAGTTGATGCCAGGATCTCTCTATTGGTCATGGACGAATATTTAGGCTGGAATATCATAAATGGTGCATACGTACCAAACCATAATACACCACCAACAGTTGCTGCAGTGTTGGCTAAGAAATCATGTTTTAAAATATATATATTATTTAATAAGTCATCTAATAAATATATTGACTCATAGAGCCTTATTAGCTACAAAAAAAATATTATTTTTCAAGTTTTATACCTCAAAATCACCTAAATCTTACCTTTTTTAAAGCACGCTGATATCAGAAAACAATACGATATTCCGGCCGTCACATAAAGAGTCATTATCGCTATGAGTACCATAGGATCTGAATAACGAAAAACTGCACCGCCCGGCCATTCGAACGTAATGAAAAATACTAATATCATTAAAGGAATTATCCATACTATGAAACTTTTCAGATACCACGCGCATGCATGCAACCAATTATCCAACCCCATCAACATCATAGCTTCCTAAAAATCCAAAATTTAGAGATAAGGTTTAATCGTATAGTATTATTAATTTTAATTTAGAAAATAAATTCTGCTAAAAAGTATATATTATTTAAAAAACAAATAAATTTGTTCCAAATAATAACAATAATATATATATATCATCAGATAAAATAGAAAACACGCACTTTCATTTTCATTTCTTTTTCCGCCGAAATAACTTTAATTGTATTGATAGCCGTGTAAATGTAACTGAGCAACACTACCGTCGAAACAAATGATGTAAGTGCCGGTAGCAGGGTGTCTTCGATGTATTTTGGATATGGGAATCTTTGCATTTCAATTTCGGGCAAGTACTCACTGGGGGCCCAATAGTGTATCAGAGATTTCGATATCTGATTTTGCAAGTACAAAAATGATTCCGACAAATAACCTATAAACAGAACATGTAATATTAAACTTAATAACAGTATTTCTATCCAAATTATACCATTAACAATAATGGTAGTTTATTGAATTAGTTGGTCGACTCACCTGGTTCTCCTCCATCAACTTCTGTTCCATGCCGTGGACCGAAGGTCTGATATAGAGGAAACATTAAGTAAGTTCGCCAGTTTGCTTCAATCGTGTCAAAGCTCATTAGACTCTTTTTTGTTATCCTCAGATGACAAGGATATCTTAATTTAACCTATTATAAACACATGCACATATATTATAAACACTTATTTATGTATATAATATAGATACTAGTTCTTTATATTTTATACTCACGACCGTATTTTTTGGTATCGTACTATTTAGGATTATATTATCAAATGTAACGCCAGCTAGAAATTTTTTCATTGCATTATCTTGATTCAGATGTTCCTCCATCATATTAATGGTATCGAACGATTGAACTAATGAAGAAAGAAGATAAATTATATTATATTTTATTATGCATTTCATATAATTGCAATTTGATTATTAATCCAATCCGACGGACAACTTACTTTTCAAATTAGGAGTGAAAGAGAAGGCATCTTTCATAACTTTTTCTAACTCTTCATTGTACGGAGCCCATGCTATAGACCATCTAGAACAAAAATTATAATATAAGTAATTTATAATGATATATTTTGCCTCTGTTATTTAATTAATGTATAATTTAAGACATTTGCTGCTATCTTGTCGCACGATAATAAAATTAATATTATTATGTTCAAGGGTAGGTATATTATATTATACTGTCACTGTGGATTTCTCATTATAGATATTACTGATATATCATTGACAGTATCGATAAAACACAAATAAACAAAAACATTATTATTTTTATATTCACAAACAATTTTATTTTCACCAATGAGATGGTAATACCACGGTTAAAGTCATAAGACTGAATATTATTTCCTCGTATTACCGAACCTATATTATACGTCATCGTATTGTTTACGACTCTGCGAGTGTTCGCCAGAGGAACTATAACCACTATGTAATATTATATTATTTCAAAATCAGACGATAATGCACCACGGGAAGTCAATGATAATGCATCCATGAACAATATTCGAAATTTACACAATACTCGTCAGAAATCAACAAAGTTCTAAAAAAAATCTAAAATAAAATTTTACAATAAATGTATCAAAAATAAAACATTTTTATAATATATCACGTTGATTAATAATAATGATTAATTATAGCTACATACTAATAAAATATGTACAATACTTGAAATAATCAATCGTTTTACGATGAAATTATGTTTTGAAAATTGTTGAGACAAATGAAAAAATAAAAAAAGGGATAAAGAGGAAAATGCTGAATTTTGATTAACATTTGAATGCAATGATAAATCATTACATTCGTGAATACGATTTTGAACAAAGTTCATCAGATAATATATTATGTAGCTGTAGCGATTAAAATTTTTACATTTATCAGTCTCTACATTCAAAATAAATAATTTATCATAAAACCACTAAATGAGTCACCTAATAGTGTAATAATTCGCTCATAATAGTTTTTTTTAATATAATGATTTATCATTGCATTTAAATGTTAATTAAAATTTAACACTATCCCCTTTACACCTGTATCTCTTCAACACAATTAACTCTTTCCTTGCTTTTTATACTTTAAACTATACTTTAAAGCTATAAAAAAAAAAAAATCGTAAATGTAATAATTCACAACTAATTGGAACTAAATTAAGTAAAATGTATTTGAGCTTCAATAAAATTTTAAATTTTCAAAAAATTTTATTTAACATATTGTAAAATATTGAAATATAATAAAAAGAATCCATATAAATAATTTAAATTTTGATTTTAAGATTGATTTTACGGAAATTTTTTTTTATAAGTGTTTAAACCTATAAAAAAAATTGACACTTGGGATTTTTCTAATATTTTTATATCATGTGAAGTAATATATGAGAATATTTCAGTAAAATTTTCAGAACACTAAACCCAAAACTACCAATTTTATCAAACATTATACAAATAAAAACGAGAATTTTACGAAAGTCCTATATTTTGTAGAAAAATGAACGTAACGGTTCCAAAATTGTATCACATTTATATATATATAGTACGTATTTGAACACCCAATAAAAATTTAAAGTTTCTTACTTCAATATTGCCTGAGTTATCATGAAATATTGAAATCGAATTCGTTAAAAATATAAATTTTCGTGAAAAATGCCTTTTTCATCATTTTTTGGTCGTTTAATAAAAAATAGCATAGGGTCAATTTTGAGAAATAAGATTAATGACCTAAAGAAAGTACTACATCCACTTTCCAACATTGCTATTCATGAAAATCGGGGCATTATTTGGGGTAGTCAATGTGTTTTAGACATAAAAAAAAAAATAGACGTCATTGTAAAACCAATTCATTTTGCGCTTCGCTCAAAATCTAATATCAATCAACTTAATTTTAATGAAGTACCTACTAGAAGAAATAAATTTATAATATTTGTTTGTGGCATATTAGTATAAATTAGTTATTACTATTATTTATCTATAAATTAATAGGAATTTTGTTCAGATTTTAAGTTATTTAGCTGTTTGTTGATACGTTAAATTTAAATTCTTTTAGAATGTAATTAATGAGACTTACCCGTGTCTGTAGCCTAAAATTATCGGTGGTACTGAAATGTTAAATGGTGTATATCTGGTAACTTCGTTGTGTTCTATAGGAACCACCCATGATCTGAACAATACCATTATACATGCCATTATTGCCGGTAACAGGAGTTCTATGAACGACTGGATGGGATGTCTCCTCTGTATCAGTAAATTCTTCCATAGCAGGAGTTTTAATTTCTTGAAATCTTTCCACATTACTATAAATGCGGTGGTTGTTTATCTAAAAACATAAAATTTGTATATCCAAATTAATAAACAACGGTGGTAGTAATTAATAATTATACGCATATAATGACTAATGAGTAACGACAAAATAAAAATATTGCGTTCATGTTTATCGATAATGTCTACACCAACTTAAGCGAATACACAGGTAATGCTTGTAGTATCAAAAACATTACCTGTCATTATCAAAGAGATGATGTTTTTAATATACAAATTTTAATATTTTTGAATCTTATAATTATCTAATATGAATATTTAATAATTATATAAGACAAAAGGGTTAAAGAAAACAAATATCAAATTACGACGAGTCGACGATATGGAAATGGATATCATATTTTAATTTATTTATAGTAATTATGTTATACTTGTTAAATGTTTAAATATATAATATATATCTGTTTTAATGATTTTTTTAAATTTTACTATCTATATAATAATATTATTTACATATAATATTATGTATACTCGTATACCTGAGAGTATAATGAACACAAAATATAGTATGTTCGAAGGACTATAACAATCCGGAACAAATATGTCCGAATCGTATATCTCCGGAACGTATTTTCACGGACCGTATATTGGCAGAATTCATAATTCAATTACCGTACTTTTCCGGAATGTAATGTACCTAGGTACTTGTCGTCTTGGCGGTTATCGCGACTACCTAGTAAGACGTATTAAGATGTAATTTTTTTGCGCATTTTTCCTACATAATAAATCAATTTTAATAATTTAATAGATATACTTAAGATACAAAAAAAATTTTCAAAGTTCATTTCAAGTGGAAGGGATGCTCGCTACGCCTATCGGCTTTCCTCATTTCCTCAAGCGCCGCTTTGCGCCACTTTTCGTGAGAATGGGGCTAGCTCCAAGGGCCAACGGCATACCTACCTATAATATCTACCTCATAGACCTCATACTGGTGCGAATAGGCAGTGATTTCGTGAGACCTTTGGATATTTACCTATACATTCCGGTCATATAAAGTCCGGGAGTATACAATACACAGCGACCTTTTCCGTAAACATACGTTCCGGACTAATACGGCTTTTGGTTTTTAGATTCCGGGCATATACGTTCCGTCGATTTATTTTCCGGAATTTTACAGGCCACCATCGAAGCGAATAATGTATTTAGTTTTACAATGATGTGTGTCATTATTTTTTTTATGTCTGCAGACACTTTTACTACCTGATATAATGCTACAATTTTCACGAATTGCATATATTTTCGGTTGGAAAATGGATGTAGATAGTACTTTATTTAGGTAATTTTTCAAATTTCTCAAAATTGACTCAACGCCATAGAAAAATTGACAAAAAACTGCATATTTCACGAAAACAGAAATTTTGAAAAAATTCGATTTCAATATTTTATGATACCTCAAGCAATTTAAAATTTAGAGACTTGAAAATTTAATTGGGTATTCACATTGGTATTCCTTATATGTGATAAAATTTTGGAACCGTTACGTTAATTTTTCAACAAAATATAGGACATTGAATATTTCATAATATTCTCGTTTTTAGATTCTGAGCGAAGCGAAGAATGTATTGGTTTTACAATGATGTGTGATTTTTTTTTTTTTATTCTGAAGACATTTTTACTACCCGAAATAATGCTCCGATTATCACGAATAGGGTATGTTTCCGGTAGCAAAGTGGATCTAGTTGGTACTTTATTTAGGTCATTTTTCGAATTTCTCAAAATTGACCCTAAGCGGTAGACAAAACTTCGAAAAAATGACGAAAAAGCGGCATTTTTCACGAAAAATGAAATTTTGACAAATTCAATTTCTATATTTCACGATAACTCAGGCAATTTTTAAGATAGGGACCTGAAAATTTTTTTGGGTATCACATAGCTACTATATATATGTGGTAAAATTTTGGAACCGTTTGGTTAATTTTTCTACAAAATATAGGACTTTGAATATTTCGTAAAATTCACGTTTTTACGTATATAACGTTTGATAAAATTGTCAATTTTGGGTATTAAGGACTGAAAATTTTACTGAAGTATACTTACATATTAATTAACATCATACTAAAATATTAGAAAAATCCCTATTCTCAATTTTTTTTATAGCTGTTTTAAGTTGATATTTTTAGTTCAAACGAAAATTATAATCTGACTGAACTTCGCTCAGAATCGTTTTTTCGAATGCAATGGTTTATCATTGCATTCAAATTATAATTAAAATTAAACGCTATGGTTCTTCGCACACCTGTATCCTGTGCGGCAGGAGTATCAGCTCATCATTTTATGTACGAGTATATAATGTTTGATAAAATTGTCAATTTTGGGTATTATATGGTCTGAAACTTTTATTGAAATATACTATATACGAGTACTTACATTTTACTAAACATCATATCAAAATATTAGAAAAATCCCAACTCACACATTTTTTCTATATAGCTGTTAAAAGTTGATATTTTTAGTTTAAACGAAAATCTTAGAATCCATATGGAATATTTTTCTTATTGTTTCTCTATACTTTTACAATAAAATTAATAGAAAAGCTAAAAATGTTTTGAAAATTTAATTAAGCATACTGATATATATCTTATTGTATTACCAGAAAATTAGGAAAATCTCAAAACTTATTTGTTTTTTTATAGGTGTTTAAAGTGGAAATTTCAATAAAATCAATATTTAAAGTAGGTATTTTATATGGAATATTCTTATTATATTACAATTATATTACAATATTTTATTGAAGCTTAAATACATTTTACTTAACTCAGTTCCAATTAATTGTGAATTATTACATTTACGATTTATTTTTTTATAGCTGTTTATAATATAAAAAAGATGATCTGATACTCCTGCCGCACAGGATACAGGTGTGCGGATCATAGCGTTTAATTTTACTTAGAATTTGAATGCAATGATAAACCATTGCATTCGAAAAAACGATTCTGAGCGAAGTTCAGTCAGATTATAATTTTCGTTTGAACTAAAAATATCAACTTAAAACAGCTATAAAAAAAAATTTAGATTAGGGATTTTTCTAATATTTTAGTATGATGTTAATTAATATGTAAGTATACTTCAATAAAATTTTCAGACCTTAATACCAAAAATTGACAATTTTATCAAACATTATATACGTAAAAACGAGAATTTTACGAAATATTCAATGTTCAATATTTTATAAAAAAATTTAAAAAACGGTTCCAAAATTTTACCACATATATATAATAGCTATGTGAACCTTCAAAAAAAATTTCAGGTCTCTATCTTAAAAATTGCCCGAGTTATCGTGAAATATAGAAATTGAATTCGTCAAAATTTCATTTTTCGTGAAAAATGCCGTTTTTTCGTCATTTTTTCGAAGTTTTTTCTACCGCTTATAGTCAATTTTGAGAAATTCGAAAAATGACCTAAATAAAGTACCATCTTCATCCACTTTTACATCTGAAACTCGCTATTCGTGAAAATCGAAGCATTATTTCGGGTAGTAAAAGTGTTTTCAGAATATTTATTTATATGTATGGATTCTAAAATTTTCGTTTTCCTAAAAATATCAACTTAAAACGGCTATAAAAAAAAATTTTGACAATGGATTTTTCTAATATTTTAGTATGATGTTAAGTAATATGTAAATATACTTCAGTAAAATTTTCAGACTAAAATACCCAAAATTGAGAATTTTATCACACATTATATACGTAAAAACGTGAATTTTACGAAATATTCAAAGTCCTATATTTTGGAGAAAAATTAATGTAACGGTTCCAAAATTGTACCACATATATATAGTAGCTATGTGAACATCCAAAAAAAATTTCAGGTCTCTATCTTAAAAATTGCCTGAGTTATCGTGAAATATAGAATCGAATTCGTCGAAATTTCATTTTTCGCGATAAATGCAGTTTTTTCGTCATTTTTTCGCCGTTTTTTCTACCGCATAGCGTTAATTTTGAGAAATTCAAAAAATGACTTAAGTAAAGTACCAACTACGTCCACTTTGCTACCGGAAACATACCCTATTCGTAAAAATCGGAGCATTATTTCGGGTAGTATTTTTGTACACAGACATAAAAAAAAAAAAAAAACAAAAAAAACAAAAAAAACAAAAAATAATCACACATCATTGTAAAACCAATACATTCTTCGCTTCGCTCAGAATCTAAAATGTCAAAATTTTAATCAATACCTAAATTATCTGACTGATTTTCCCTCAGAATCGTATTTTTCAAATGCAATGGTTTATCATTGTATTCAAATTCTAATTAAAATTAAACTCTATAATTTGCACACATGTATCCCCGCGGAAGGAGTATCAGCTCTTCTTTTTTTAAATAATTTTTTATTAAATAAAATTAAATAAAGAATGTGGCAAAAATATATTTCGTGTTAACTAATACAAACTATCATAAATAATAAAAGTACCTAATGTAATTTACTTTATTATTTATGTGTAAAAATAAGTTTATTATGATTTTGAATCCATAAGAAGTACCTTTTTAATAATAGAAAATCATCATAATTATTATTCTTGATAAACGTTGAAACGAAATATATAATATGATAAATAAATATATAACTAATTTTAATAATGAAGAAATCATTAAATGGCAATTAAATAATAACATATTTTACCTTAAGCATATGTAATGAATTTACAGTAATTCCTTTGCACTGGACGGTGGACTTTTAGCGAAAGAATAGACAAATATGTCGTTTAATTTAGTATGTTCTATCACGAACAAATAATATCGACTTACTGAACGTTCGTCTCGTTCAAATCGTATATATTATTATATATTAAATAAAGAATAATACTGCCAGGAAGTATAATATAATAATATACCAGTTTTTTCCCCCATGATAACAACTCTATTCACAATATATAAACAGTCAATAAACCTTCAGACAATCAGATTATATTTTTTTCTTTATTTTTATTTAACCTACAGGGCAAAAAATAATAGTTTTTTTTTTATTCTTTCTAAGTGAATATTCATTGGATAACATAATATTATATAATAGTAGTATGATAATTATTATCCTGACTGTAGATTAAATTTAAAAGGGTTGTAACTGCAATGGTTCTTAAACGTATAATATTATTATATAATTACATGTATCTGTTAGTGCAAAATGGAATTAAAATATTAAAATTATAAAACCAATTATAACACTAAAGACTCATTAAATAAAAATTTACAACAAAGGCAACATATTATAATATAATATAATTTATTATGTAGTAAAATTTTACGAAAAAAATTTGTTTTACAAACTCGGTAAGTATATAAAAACCAAATATATTTAAAAAAAATAATAATTTAACAATTACAATTAATTTACGTTTTTTATGAATAACACAATTAAATACAAAACTACCTAGTCATTTCTACATTCTGGCCTATTTAAACTATAGTATTTTTTGAAAAATAAATAAATTTGGTAAAAACACAACATTAAAACGTCTTATAAAATAAATGATAACGTTGAAATATACAAAAAAAATGTATTAAAATATAATGTGTTAAAAATGTATGGATACAATTGATATTTTGAAATACGTACATAATTATATCAAACATTCAGGTTTTATGTCTATCAACAAACAAACAACTATTACTCTATATATTTTTGTAAATAAAAACACATTTTATTTGTTAAATAAAACTAACCGATCCTTTAGAACTCATTAAAAGACAGTTGAAGTTCGAAGTACATATAGAATGACATCCACAAATTCTATAAGTTCAGACCATTTCTGGTTCGATCGACCTTAAATACCAAGGTTCAAGTATCATTAGGTATACTATAACAAGTATCTATTAAAATTATTGAATTTTTCTTAAATTATTTCAAATAAAATAAATAAATAATCATTATTTAACGCAACAATATAACAACATATTGTAGATTTTTACATTTATATTTGATTTTTACGAAATTTTATACAAAAAAACTGGCGGTCAAATAGATAAAAATTGTACAAATATTAAATTTCAGAAAACCGTAATTAATTTATGAAAATAATAGATATTATATTAGTAATTTATGTTAAATTTGTTTATATTATTTTAACTTCTATGGTGTATTGAATATATATAGTAATAATAAATTCAATCGTCTTTAAAAATGGAAAAAAAAGTAATGTAATAATAATATATACTTGAAAAGTTCATACTTTAAGAGTTATCTTTGGGGACTGACGTCACAGTGCATATATGAATAATAATATTAAATCATATGGTCATAATTTATATTATTATGTAACACTATCATGTGCAGAAATTACGACAATAATGTAATAAAATATTAATATTTATATTATGTTATATTATTACTTAATTATATCGTACGCCAAAATCGTGTTAACGGTAGTTACACTATTAATTGCATAAAATTAAAGAGGTATAGTTCTCGTATGCCGTATACGTGATGGCAACGCGCTATTTGGCTATTTAGATTGAAATGTGACTTCACGGAGTTGATTAAAAAAAATAGAGTGTATTTAATATAATAAAACTTATACGGCGACCTACGCCGATCTATAGATAAATATTAAATATAATATTATATTAATTTATTGTTATTAGTTTATTACGTTAACCAATTTGATTGTATAAAATATATTTAGCTCTAATCCTATTATTCGAGTTCATCTGATGAATAAAACGTATAATTTATACAAATAATATGTATAACGAGCATAAGAGAAATATAAAATCATAATAATAATAAAAGTTAGTATGATAATAATCAGCGAAACGTACAAATGGCGGGATTCCGAACAAGGTCGTTTTTAGACTCTTACTGCATTCGTACAAGCAGAGGCCATGACTCTCATTTACCTTATATAATTAATAAGATAAATATTGATGAATGATAAATGATAAATGGTAAACATTATGAATGAACCTATAATGTTTCATATGGGTTGAATTTGGATAGTCTTAAGTTTATTTGTTAAAAATAAAATAGTAATAATAAATTTATAATTTAATATTATTATGTTTGAGCGCACATCCAGCATGTTTCACTTTTAACTTTTTAAGTGTAAATAATAATAATAAATTATTGTCTACGAGTATATCGTTACGTTTAACGATTTTATTTTTGCTGATTTATGAAAATTAAATTTTATTTAATTAATTTAAATTAAATAATCAATATTCTTAAAAATTGTTACCGAAAAATATATTTACTTGAAAAATATAATAAAATATAAATAAAAAAATAAAATAAATTATTATCTAGATTCTTTAACAAAAATATGATTTACGAAACTTTTTTTACAAAATACGTAATACACTCATACTATTACACATTTATACATATAAATATTATCGAAATTTTATAATAATTCTACTTCCTCAAACGAATAACGTATTAATATTAAATAAGAAAGTATTAAATAATAACGATGACTTTTAAAATATATTAACCGGGTCCGCATTACATCAGACCTAAGCGGTTATCTCAGAGGTATTATGTCCATTGTCCGTAGATAATAATATACATTATAGATGAAGGTATGGGTACAGTAATACAGTGAAGACGACATGTATTTTATAGTTGTATTATCTTGCATAGTATAACTACACACGGCGTAGAAGACCCCACGTGCGACATCAACGTCGATTTCAACCGGTTTAAAATTACGACCTAGGTATAACACGAGTGAGAGTATTAACCTGGTAACAAAATACGCTCGTAATTCTGTAGGCTTTTCTATAGTTTAATAATCATAAATATATCGTGCCAGAAAGCGAGAGGGATCGAATAAAATATTATTATCAAGATGTTACGAGTACGTTCAATCCCTCACTCATGTTAAATGATCAAATATTCCTGTTTCAAAAACAACGAAGATGACACAGGTACGATTAAAATACAATCCCCGACACTTTTATAACGTGAATATTTTTAATCAGTGAACAATGATTATCATATTATATTATTATACGATCGTCAGAAATAATTTAAGTTAATCTGATATTTGGTTATTACCTGAATATATCTTTTGGTCGCATGTTTAAATTAAACATTTTATATGTACAATGTACGCATAAATTATTGTATTCTTCTCGTTTTCCTAGTTATTTTTTTTCTACATACAAAAACAAAACCATCATATGATACGCATATACTGACGAGACCCATTTCGTATTCATAATATATTTTGTACGTACAGATAATTTGTATAATAAAATATTGTTTTTTCTCTCAGCTAACAATAAATATTTTATTTTTATTTTTTAAATTATGTTTGTATTTATTATATATGCATTACGCAATATTAAATAGTTTATATAAAATATATAATTTGAGATTAAAAACTTTTTCTAATATGTTAATGGTCATATTTAAATAGAAAGTTTATACTACCTAACTACATAATTATACATTTAAAATTATCACAATACAATGTAAATATTTAACTTGATATTTCATTTTAAAATCATGAATATAATCTAAATTTAAAAACATAAATAAATCTTTTAACTCGACCATTACTTGCTAAGTTTCATTAAATGACTAAAATATTATATTAATTTAATGCGAGTACATTATAATCATTTAAAATATAGTTTATTTTAATAATCTCGTACCTATAGATCATAGACACTCAAGATATTGAAATAATTAAGCAATTGAATGTTACTCTCAATTGGTTGAAAAACAAAATATCATTTTATATATAAAATTCATAAATAATATATTTCATTTTTCATTTTTCTTAGAATTCACTCATATTTTAAAGTGTTTTATACAATGTTAATATTTGTTTTTCTTTATTCATCTTAAACGTGTATGAAATATTAACGTATTTCAATAATATATTTATAAGTATGGTAGATATTAATATAATTAGATCGAATTTTTTTCATTACGGTGATTTTTTATTTTAATTATTTTGAATGGAGATACATTTATATGAAAAACATTCTATACTATACTTATCAATAATATTTTTATCAAAAATTTAATGTTTTACTTTTACTCTTTGGGGTACAATTATTTTTAAAATATTAGAAAAGTTTAGTGACGATATTTTCAATCGTAAGAAACTTGAGATTATTAATATTACATTTATATTTACATAGGCGCAATTAGGGGGGCGCAAGAGGGTCTTTAGCACCCCTGAGTTAATATTTAGCACCCCTTGTTTTCTTTAGGTCTTATTATAATAATTACAGTAAAATACTGTCAATTTTAAGTTTTAAAGTTTTATTTAGAACTATTTTGTTCAAATGTCTTATAATATTGTAATCTATGAATATAATAAATTGATAATACTGCATGAAACTTAGAAAAAATATAAATTGTAAATGTCTACTTATTAGGATAATAAAATATGTTTAATTAGAATTGTTATAGTGATTCATAAAAACATAAATAATTGGGAAATAGCACTTGATGGTGTGGGGGCACGGTTTATTTTTTGTTAGGTACATAATTTTAGCACCCCCAATATTTAGGCTCTAGTTGCGCCTATGTTTATATAATTATTTTCTAACTTAAACTCTATTGAAACTCCCGTTAACGAATATTATTACCGTAAAAAACTGGTTTTATAATATTATTTTTATATAGACTTTAACACAGAAATATAATTTTATAATTGGCATGCCTAGACCACAAGTGAATAAGTTGTGTAAGATGTATCATATTATATTATATTATAGTTTATAGTGATTACTCAAAGGTCTTTCTTATTTATACACTATAATATATTACTATTTTATGATATCATAATTTATGAAATATTTAAATGTTTGATTTTCACGTGCATCTTAATATTATAATTATATTATAATCAAAATCAAACTATAATATTTTATTATAATATATATAATATTATATGCCAAATATTATAATTTTATCAATAATAAATTATTATTATCATTTATTTATTATTCGTATTTTTTTTTATATATATATATATACCTATATATTTTTTTTTTGCATATTATTTTTAATTGCAATAATCTCAATACAACCAGATATTATTATTAAAATATTAAAATTATACGTAGAAAAAAATTGCAATTATAATTTTCATGGTAGGTAATGTAAAATTGGAAAAGGGTTAAACCATGTAGGTAAATGTGTAAATAAATATAAATATATTTGATTTCCATGACCATTAGGTCCAGTAAGCACCGTTTAATTTACGTTAGGTATATAATAAAAACGAAATACAGTCGCCGGTTGACCTTCGTAGAATCTTCGCGCGTTATAAACGGACACATACAATCATAAAAATATTTTTAAACGCATAATATTTGATATTTGATAATAACAATAATACGTAATTAATAATAATACATTTTCTAAGTACCTATAAACTCTATAAAAATAAAACATATAGAGATACATCGCGAAACGATCTTGAAAGTAGATCCTATTTAAATAATATGAATATAAATAAAAACCTCCTATTGAAACGAAAAAAAAACGTATTTCCAGAACTGGTGGTCATGTGAAATCGCACGTCGTCCTGCACACTGCATCGCACCGATAGCGTGAGAACGGTTTTATATAGTCAATCGTCATATTTTACACTTGATTAAAGTCTAGAGGTATAAAGGAACATTACACATAATATATTTTTTAATAATATTATAAGCATATTATTTATGATTTTGTATTTTATTATTATATAAAACATAATATACGATTTTGGCGCAACCTTAACGATATATTGACGATGTCAATTAATTAAAAGTTATTGATTAAAGTTTATTTCGCATACCTATAACGTAAATACAATTATATATTAATTATGAGTGACATATATTTATCAGAATCGAGGATATCTAATATTCCAACGTCTAAATCAAATATTCTGAATATCATACAACAATTTATTTTAATTATTTAAAAGTGAAACGTCTAATTTCTAAATGTTATAATTAGATACTATAAATGTATTATCTACTTGTACATAAAGTGTAGTCCATACTTTAATATTTTAAATTGAAGAATGTTTAAAATAATACGTTTATTTTAGGTATACAGATTAATATCATATTTGTATTAGATATAGATACCTAAGTATATATTACTCTTTATATATGATTTAAATATTCATTCCAAAATTAGATAAGTACTTTTAATAAGTACTTTGCTCAATTTCACTAGTCACCATTATTACACTTAAATATAACAAGTAATAGGTAACGATCATTTATATGTTAATGACTATCCTAATTTGTTAGTATAGGCACTCGCATTCTTATTATTAAGTAAGTACTATCTATTCGCCAAATCGTATTTTCGTATTATTATAATAATATATACCAGGTTTAATAGATTGTGGTTGGAGTATGATGTTTGTGTTTAATTTATCAATGCTCAACAGCTAATAATCCTAATAATCTAACCATAATTATAATTAATCAATTTATAATTAATGTGCATACGTGTGCATACCTAATACCTACAATACTAGGCAAAGGCAACTGTAAACTTGGTGAAATATGTGTACACGCCCTATGTCGTCTATGTAACTGTTACACATTAGATAATATATTATAATAATAATAATATAATATTATGGTAGCAAATAGTAATCCGACGTAATAATAATAATATTTATGTCTATTACTATTACCTATAAAGGTTGTGTATACATAACCAGTTTCGAAGCGGAAATATGCACGTTCTTAAAACACCGTTAGACGAATATGAATATGTAATAATTGACAACAATATATTATCCGTAGGTGAAAGGACATTGATAATTAAATGATAATACAAACGTCATGTATATACAAGCATGTAATATTAAAACAATAATTTTTGTTACCTATAAGTATTTTAAAAGTAATTTTTAAAATTTTTTTTCAAAACAGAAAAAAAAATACTGTGCAACAAAATATTTCGTTCCACGACGAATGATACTTTTTATGAAATATATATTTAGTTATTAAGTAATTTAAATAATTAAAGAGATTAAAATATTATAGTATAAACATTATTACCTATTGGTATAGATAATATTAAAAACCCATTTGATTTATTTTACTCGTATATTTTTAACACGGAATTTTGATCATCATATTCACTTCTTATAATTATTATAATATCAATATGAAAATTTACCTATTTTGATAATTAAAAAATTTAAATATGTTTCAGCAAAAAGAATATTTAAATGCATTAATATTATTAATTATTATTTTCTATGATAAAAGTTCTAAGTTGAGCTAACAAACATTAATATATTAAATGTTTGTTGCAACTTTTTACTCTATTACACGAGTATTAAGTATAAGTACTAATAGGTAATTATCTAATTGAATGAATAATGTACCTGTTATTCTTTTACCAGCGATTCAACTGAATAAAAAATATATTTCATAAATTATTTAATTTAATATTTAAGTAGGTAGGTACCTACTGTTTTAAATTTTATACTTGTACATTTCAATTTTTTAAATTAATGTTTATCCACTATTTAAATTGTTTGAAAATATACTTCATCTATAATTAAATATATTATAAAAACTTCATTTTATGGGTAATGCAATGATTAATAATTATTATATTTAACATTAATATACTTAGATACAAATTACAAACTATATCAATAATCATATTAAATTTATAAGGCGTTTGCCTTACATTGTCAAGTTCTGTTCATTCAGATATTACGTTGGACCATAATATGGCGATGGGCCGTTGATCATATTATTGACCAACAATGAAATATTCCAAGGTAAGGTCGAATATAACAGTTTTGGTATTAAAACATTACATATTATATTAATTTACAGTTCGGAAAAAATTAATTATAAAAATGAAATATTAAATATTAATTAACCAAATAAATTAAATATTAATAAAATAACATAAATTTAAATATTAATTAACCAGATATTTTATACTAATACTATGTGCTTAATGTGTGAACAATAAATTAAAATAATAAGCATATTAACAATTATATATACTTTATTTAACTTAACAAAACTCTTATATTATTTTTAAATTATAAACAAAAAAATAAAAAATATTAACTAAGTAGGTATATAATATTATTTTATCGTTGTTGATAACATCAACTATATATCCATAGTCAAATATCCATGTTTTGGATATGCAAACACTTGTTTGATAAATTCCCCAGTTTCTTTTAAAATAATAACTACTGATTGATAATATTTTTTTTATACTATAAAAAAAACTTTCATAATTTTTTCTTTGTATAATGGTATTGATTGTTTTAGTTTATCACTATTGTATACGGTATATTATAGAAACAAAAATGAGCTATTGTTTTTTCATTAATTAAAAATGTAATAAAATTGTATCCATTTTTATATTATACGATAAAGAAATTATATAATAAATATTAATATCTAATTGTAAATATCAGTTATGACCCTCAACAATAGCATGGAAAAAACAAAATTGATATTTATATAGTAGGTACTTAAGTTAGCTCACAAGGATATCGATAATAATATTATGCTATTATAGCTACTTTATTAACATAAGAATTCATAACAATATCTTTACCAATTAATTTGATAAAATTTAAAATAGTTTAATAGTTAAATAAGGAAGAATATCAAACTAAATAAAATCTAGAATTGAAGAAAATACCACAAATTATGACAAAATGTCGTAAAGAGATTAGAAGTCATTAAGATTATTATATATATATGTCTATACGTATATATATATTATATATACTAATTAATATAATATTGTACGTCATGTGATACAAGAACCTATATTTTAAGGTTTAAAGTGGTTTTATGGTATAAAATTATAATATTATTGTGATATACAATACCATTTTTATTTTATACTATATGACCAAATTATTGCTAATTTAATTATTATATTTCATGTTATACGAGTACATTATGATAGTTGGATATAAATAATAGAATACATTTAAAAGAAACCTGAAATCTAGCATTTTAGAATCGTTTATGTTACAATATTATTACGATAATAAAATATTAATAATTTTATTCTTATTATATATTTTTATTTGAAAAGATGTGTGTTATAAAGTTAATCAAATTTCTAATATACATTATAACGATAATCTAATTATTATATTCTGTCGTATTACTCAGTCCATTGAAGTGTATAACGATAAACAATAGTATGCTAACAAAAATGTGACAACATATCATTATATCTATGTCCTATATATTACTATACAATTAACTACTATCCTAACCGATAATTCAAAGTACTGATTTATGAAATATCCAGATTGATTTTATACAAAAATTGCATAATTTAAGGCGGCGATAATGTCTCGAAACTAAATCTATAATACGAAAGTATTATATTTTTTTTTCTCTACTTAGAAAGCGGTTTATTAACAAACACTATATATTATATGCTTATTATTATGATATTTTATTATTATTATTATTATTATTATTATTATTATTATTATTATTATTATAAAGCTGTTTCATTTTTTTATTTTACAAATAATTGCATACCATAATTAAGCTATGCAATAAAGGCTTACAGAGATATTATTTTATTATAACATAATAATAATGATGATTTTTTTTATTATTATTTTGTAGGTAATTAAATTATTAAATTATAGAATTAATTAACTAATACTAACACGTTGGTGATTGAAGGACGTGCGACAAAATATATTTTCCAATGAATTTTAGTCAAATCACGTACTTACAGTTTCATAGTTGATAGTTAAAAACAAAAGATTACAAATATCGTACCTTTTAAAACTACAAATCACAACCAAATATAAAATAATTTACTTGTATAAACAACAATTAAAAAAAAAAAAAAAAAAAATCTCGGTTTTATTAGAAATAATTTATTGTAGTTCACAATAAGTCGTCTTTTACGATTAATTAATAATACAATATAATGTCATTTGTTAACACAATGTTTTAACATAATAAAAAATATTATCATAACAATAATATATTTTATATTATATAATGATAGATATAGTACTATTAAATTTATAAAAACATCTTACAATCGAATTATTATTAGTTAAATTTTAATGTCAAAAATGTATTTAATGGGCTGTTAGTTATTACATTATTATATTATTATCTTAGTTATAAAATTATAAAATAATAAGAAACAAATTTCAAATCGTTTATTTTATATATTATTATATTATTAAATTAATATTAATTTAATTATTAGAATATTTAATCGAATAACAACTTAAGCCTCATCGTAATAGCTATCAACGATTTTTGTTTTGTTTTGGCTACTTTAATCGTAATAGTATTTAATAATTTTTTTTAATTTTGAAAATAACTATTATATAAAAATATTATGACAAGCATACTTTTTTACGTAAACGAATTTGTATACAGAGATTAATTTGAATTAGTTCAATTAGTTAGAAGCGGGCGTGGCGCCGTGCCGTGTTTTTACGATTTATTATAATGTAACCAAAAAAAAGATAAAATACGGTCATCGTCATAGTATAATTGACTAGATATATATTATTCTAGTCATAGAGGTTAGAATTGTAAGTGCTTATATTATTATAAGAGACAATGATTTGTCGTCGCGTACTCGAACTATAAATAAAATTTATTATTTTCTGGTATTACTAATACGTCTATAATACGTACATGTCACCATGTCGGATTTATTATATTATTTTATTACTATTATTTTGTTTTTTATCAATAATTAATGTTCTGGTAATTGAATAATATTCAGTTAATCGGTTATAAACCTAGGATAGTTTGTCAGAAAACTATGTCGTAACTGGGCCATGTCCGTCCAGATTTAGACTTCGTCTATAACGTAAATCTATAGAGTGAAATTATGTGATTCCGTGACAAGACAATAACGGTTTTTGAAGTTATTTACAAATAATAACAAAAAAACATAAGGTTTACCCGTTCGGAATTCGATAAAAACAGTATTTTTTAAGCCGAAATAATCGTAAAAATCTATTTTCTAGAGTGGAGATTTCAACGCCCCGTTAACTTATTGAACACCATAATTTGTCGGTTTAAAATGAAAGAAAATAAGTGTTCTACCAGATAACTTTCTCAGATCATTACATAAATTAATGTAGAAAATACAGTCATAAATTTTTAGATATATATATATATATATTTAAATTTAGAAAAAAAATAATATAATTTTATTGTAATTTATAATAAAATATTGATAATACTCGTAATAATAGAATAGGTACCGAAAATTCAAATTTTTATGGACGTACAAATACGAGTTTATATATTATTATATAATATAATGTAATGTAGGTACTAATGTATATACACATATTATAGAATATTATTCTTAATTTATTTTTAATTGCACATACTAAATAGAGAATATTGTAAATTATATAATAATAGATAATTATTAATAAGAATAATTAACATATTATCATATTAAACGACAATATTATTATTATTCGACGAAAATATTACACATTTAGTGAGAATACAATACCTCAACAAAATAGAAATTTAACTGACAACAAAATGTAAATTGTATATTTGTATATATAATCACGATATAAAAATAATATTTTATTTAAGCGAAATTTGTGAACTAAGATTATTATTTATCATCTTGTTTAAATTAAATAATCATATTTAAACTTTGTATACTCGTATAATAATAAAATGAACCTGTAATACGCAAACGCAAATATGAATAACCATTTAAAATAATAAACAAATATTTTTGATGTCCTAAAATGTAGTATTATTTATAAACGTATAACTTAAAAACATTAATTTTTTATATTATAGTATTATATCAATACGGAGGTCGATTAACAAACATATTGAATGTCAAATCATTCGAGTTTCTCAACATTCGGCGATGCTCTTTTAAATTCATTTAAATTCATATAATATTACATAACTAATTTTAAATGTCTCCAATTGAAGTTTTATTTGTACGTATATTATACGTATAATATTACCATATGTTATCGATATAAATGTTACGGTAAAAGTACGATTACCGGTAAAAACTAGGATTTACCGACAGCTCGCGGCAAATGTCCGAATTTCGGGAATTTACCGATTGATCTTGGTAAACCCTAGGACATACAAAATTATTCGGTAAAAGTCAGAATCATTATTATTTATTATAGTTCAACATTGCATAGTTACAAGAGAGATATCGTAAATCTTAGCATATTCATTTACACGTTGGTAAAAGTCCGAATAATACAATTAATATTATTGTACACTATTTATTTAATTTTAATTTTTTGATGTTAAATTATAAGTATTTGACGAAAACGATTAGATATATTTTATTAGTTAAAGGTTACAGGTATACTATATAAAAATTATTATTTATTTGTGTATAATTTTTTGTTATTTTTCAAAATATGAATACAATCGTAAATATTTTCCCCCGCAATAATATAATAGTACTATTATCGTAAAACATTAAATAATTTATATGTTATATAGTAGTTATAAGGGTATATAGTATTGGAATAATAAACTTATTTTTGTGTCATAATTATAAGAATAGAGTTCAGTTCAGATTGTGATATTTTTGATGACAGACTTTTACGAGAGATTATAAAACAATCAGTACCTACTGTTCAGTACTTGTCAGTACTTGTCAGTACTTGTAATAGTAATAGAAGTAGTGACGGAGAAAAATTCTATCGTTTAGGTACTAAAGCCGGAACACTTACACAACTTTTTACAAAAAACCAATTCACATCATGTGAAAAAAAAATTTTATGTTCAGCAACCATTCCCAATAATGAAATAGGTATTAGATAAGCCGTCTCTCAGTTATCTTTAACTGGTAGACAAGGGTTAATAAGATATAATTGTACTAAGAAATGTAATACAAATAGATGTAAATGTCGTTCCAAAAAAGTGTTATGAAATTCTAGGTGTCATAATAGCCAAGTATGTACTAATAAATAAATTAATATTGTTTTTTTATTAAATAACATAATTTTTATATATTTTTATATATTATTAAATTATTATATATTTAATATTTTTATATAAATATTACTTGTAATTAAATAGATTTTCTCAAATAAATACTTAATAATTTTTAACACTCATAAAAAATAAATAAATATTGTACAATATAAATTGTATTTTTCGGACTTTTACCAACGTGTAACTATGTATATCCTAAGATTTACCATATCTCTCTTGTAAAAGCTCGAACTATAATAATGATTCTGACTTTCACCGAATAATTTTGTATGTCCTAGAATTTACCACGATCAATCGGTGAATGCCAGAAATTCGGACTTTTACGGCGAGCTGTCGGTAAAACCTAGGTTTAACCGGTAAATACTAGGTTTTACCGGTATTCGTATTTTTACCCGTTTACCGTAACATAAATATATAACAGACCATATTATATATTGGTTTATTTATTTAATCTTTCAAATCCTTATATTAAATTTCAGGTAATATATAAATACTATTTTGTACTTGTATCTATTTATAGAATAAAAAAATATGAATTAATAAGTTATATATTTTGTATATGATAACTGTAGTACTATACAAATATTATGTCTTAATCCTTTCAATAATTTATAACTGGCTTAAATAATATAATGTATTCAGAAAAATAATGTAGGTAGGTACTCGAAAACGTGTCGGTGAAACATTATGAAAGATTTTTTGTTGGATTGATGTGCTATAAATATAAAATGGTCTGGTTTTTAATTTATTTGACACACTTTTTACCGTATACTTTAGATAGGTAACATAATAACGTTTCGTTGGGAAAATAAAATAAATTTAGAATTAAATTTTAACCTCTAGTTCAGGGTACTGTGTACTAATTATCAAGCAATATTGTATTTTCATTAAAAAAAAAAAAAACAAATAAAACTGTAGATTGCTGTTTTTCACAATGTTGAAAAATTAATATTTCCTTATCGGCAATCGAAATGCATGTACACGGTACACCATAATATTATAAGCATTGTATTATAATATTATTATTATAATCACGTGACTGTAATGACTAAATCGAACGGTGCAGTAATACTGATGACAAGTTTTAGCCCCTTCTTCTAACGACCTCGTTAAACGTTGCACTTATATGGACGAATTAATAGTAATAATAAATAATAATAAAACGAACTCTTAAATTTTAAATATACAACCAATTACCAATCATCATTATTGACGTAAATATTTCTTCGTTTATAACAATATAATGTGACAATTCGTTTGATATTAATTTTATTTCGGTATTTCGTATAAGTATATTATTATTATACATAGGTATTAGGTAATATAAAATAGATATCAATCAATAATAATAATTATATAATATTATGGAAACAATTATGATTAAATTTGTTCCTTTATACGTTGACACGTTGAGAATATAATATGTGATAAATTTTCGGTATCAACGTAGACCACTAATTTATTCCATTATAGACTATAGGTATAGTGATCGATTAACGAAATATTGCATTTACACCAAAAAACGCAGTGTCTCAATCGCAGATTACTCAATCGTTCCTAATTATAATATATGAATCGCAGATTTTCAAGTCAATTATTTAATTATATACGTCATAATTTATTTTTTGTATGTATTAGTTATATAATGATGTGTCTTTTAGATTCTGAGCAAAGCAAATAATGTATTGGTTTTATAATTATTTGTGTCCTTTTTTTTTTATTATGTCTGAAGACACTTTTATTACCCGAAATAATGCTCCGATTTTCACGAATAGTATTATTTCCAGTTGTAAAGTGGATGTAATTGGTACTTTATTTCGAATTTCTCATAATTGACCCTATGTGATAAAAAAAACTATCAAAAATGATGAAAAAACGGCAATTTTTCCGAAAACTGAAATATCAATAAATTCGATTTCAATATTTCACGATAAATCAAACAATAAGTTAAATTTTAAACTTTAATAATAATAATTTTAACTTTAAAATTTGATAAGATGTTCACATAAGTACTATATATATAACTGGTAAAATTTAGGAACCGTTACGTTAATTTTTCTACAAAATATAGGACTTTGAATATTTCGTAAAATTCTCATTTTTATGTATAATATAATGTTTGAGAAAAATTGGTAGTTTTGGATTTTAAGTTCTGAAAATTTTACTGAAGTATTCTCACATATTACTTAACATGATATCAAAATATTAGAAAAGTCCCAAGTCTCATTTTTTTTTTTTTATATATAGCTGTTTAAATTTAATATTTTTAGTTAAAACGAAAATCTTAGAATCCATACGAATATTCAAAATTTTAGTAAAATTTATATTTATGGATTATTATTATTCTTTCTTAATATTTTACAATAATTTTATGTAAAATTGACAAAAAAAATTTTGAAATATTTAAAAAATTTTATTTAAGCATATTTATACATATTGGTTAACGTATTTCCTGAATATTTGGAAAATATCAATTATTAATTTTTGTTTTTTATAGGGGTTTAAAATTGAAATTTTCAGTAAAATTAATATTTAAAGTATTTATATGAATTTTCTTATTATATAACAATATTTTACAATAGTGTTAAATAAAATTAATAAAAATATTTTACAATTTTATTAAAGCTTTAATACATTTTACTTAACTCAGTTCCAATTAATTGTGAATTATTATATTTACGATTTTTTTATAGCTGTTTAAATTATAAAAAAGAAGAGCTGATACATCTGCCTCACAGGGATTTAGGTGTGCAAATCATAGTGTTTAATTTTAATTAGAATTTGAATGCAATGATAAA
The DNA here is from genome assembly GCA_021307375.1 of Tetraneura akinire. Lineage (NCBI taxonomy): Eukaryota > Metazoa > Arthropoda > Insecta > Hemiptera > Aphididae > Tetraneura > Tetraneura akinire. Next base: position 3,655,980 of record JAIUCT010000025.1, read on the forward strand.
CCATCGCATTCGAAAAAAGTTTATGGAGCGAAGTTTTGTCAGATATAAGCATTTATGTGACAAGGGATTTTATGAGCCTATTGAACTTAGAGAATTGAAAATTTTATAAGATGTTCATTTATACTATACTATATGGTCCCTATATGTGTGATAAAATTTTGCGTAAAAAATTTAAATATTTAATAAAAAAATTTCGAAATTTTAATCAATACCTACATTATCTGACTGAACTTTGCTTAGAATCGATTTTTCGAATGCGATGTTTTCATTGCATTCAAATTATTATTAAAAATTAAACACTATGATATGCACACCTGTATCCCTGCGTCAAGAGTATCAGCTCTTTTTTTGTTTTAATTATATTAAATTAATTAATTATAATTTATCAAAATTTAAATAAAATCGCAATTATATAATATCGCATAAAACATCGCATATTCATTTACATTTCAAAATCGTTTAAATATTCACTCGATAATGAATTATCATTATGGTCAGGGGCGATCTTAAGGGGGGGGGTTAGACACCCCCCCAATGTCGGCAGTCGGCATTTCTCTGCTCGGCATTTTACTCAAATTCTCATTTCTAAAATGTAATATTTATAAAATTTGTAGGTAATTTAAATACTTTACACCAATACCAATATATTATTATTAATTACTGTCGCAAGGACTATTGAAGACATGAAAAATTTACCCAACATATATATAGTACACGTACACGTGTATATAATATTTAGTCAATAATAGTCATGAATGATAATATACAATAATAATAATTAATAATGCGGGCGGGTTTATGTTACACACACCAAAAAAATTCGCACCTACCTAATACAGTAATACTATAAGTATAAATACTACCAGTCGGCAATAATCAAGCTATATATAAATTTTATAATAATATTATCACAAAACAATATATTGATCAATACATTATCTGACTGAACTTCGCTTAGAATCGTATTTTCGAATGCAATGATTTATCATTTATTCAAATTTTATTCAAAAATTCAATACTATGATTGCACACTTATATCAAACCCATATCCCTGCGGCAGGAGTATCAGATCGTCTTTTTTAAATTTCTCTTTGTATGTCGGCAAAAATTCATTGCAAACCCCCCTAAAAAATAATTGTAAGATCGCCCCTGATTATGGTAACCCAAAATAAATTTTATATAATATAATATTTATTTTTATATTATGTCTACAATTATAAATTTAATTTTTAATGTTAAAGTCGAATAAATGAAAAATATATTTCATATTATGAGATAATAAAATAAGTAACAATAACTGTATATATTATATTATTCGCAACCGCAACTTGTGCTGTTTACCACAATTATATAATTTTATAATATTATATTATATAGGTATTTATATATATATTTTTTTACTCTGTATTAATAATATTTTAATAGTCAAAACGGTATAATGCATAAATTATTATTATTTACTATCATCATTGACCACATATTAAAATATATGCGATAGACGCAATAAATTATTTTATAGGACAAATGGAACAATTTGCATTTTAATATGTGTGTAAACATTTTTGAAATGAACTTTAACTCGCATTGAGATAACGTAAACGCATAAACTACGTGCACAACAATAATTATTTTTATTTCAATATCGAAACAGCAATTTTAATTCTTAACAAATTAACAATTATTATTACAATATATTATATTATTGTTTCTGTGACGAAGGCTGCATTTTACACCAAATGAAGATTAAAAGTGATATAAAATATAGTTTCCAATAGATCGCTAAGAATTGTTATCATCATCGCGATTTCGATATTATATTTCCATTATTAACGTTGGGCAAAACGATAAATTGTTTAAAATAGAAATAACCGATAAAAAAAAAAAAAAAAAGATTTTAAATACATGTCACCATGGTATCAGTTTGCGAAATCCGTGGTAATTACCAAAATACCAACTATATAACGTGTACCTACCTAATAGTATTGTAATAAATGATGATAATATAAATAATTATATAGAAATGTGTCACACATACATATTATATGTGTTATATTATTATTATTTATTACTCATATATTATTATTATATTCCGTAGGTACATCCAAGTACAAAGGTACTCCTCATAGGTATATCGAGACGAAAAACGCGCGAAGGACGAAAAGTGCCATCGTCGCGGAGATGACGTACTACCGCGGCTACGGTGGAAAGGAGGAGACCGAAAATCGTTCCCGCAGTCCGAATCGAGGACAACTCACAGCAGCTGCAGGCGCAATTGTGTCTTTCTCCGTATTCACTCGCATAATATTATAATATTATTGTAAGATAGTCAAAGGCTAATGTCAGGGTCGTCCGCCTCGACGGCTCTCACATAATGTGCGATTATTAAAAAAATAATATTACTCAATGAATATCGTTTGAGAATATTATATAGGTATAATTATTATGTTTCTGTCGGCCGACCGGATAGCAGAATAACATATAATATAATATTAAATAGTACTATAGGTAGCTGAAATTTCCCAGAATTAACATTGATAAAATTTAGAATACATAATATTATTATTATTATATTTATTATTTTAATAAATGCAGAATTAAATTAATATTATAGGGTTCGAATTATAATATTATATAAAAATATGTAAATTAAAAATGAACTTGTATAATAATTATATTATACAAAATAACTTAAAATAAAAAAATAATATTTACTAAATAGTTAATAATTATAATTAATTAATTAATTAGATAGCTTTATCACATGCTATAACATTAATAACATTAAAGAACAAACATATATTATATAATATTGATAAATTAAAAACGCATTATTAAACTGGTATAGGTATATAAAATATATTTTTAGTATTATCCTAATTAAAAGATCTCGCTTTTTCAATAGTTCAATAACAATTACTATGGGTGCGAAAAAAGATAATAATTTCAACTACAAAATGATATGTTATAAAAATATAATATACTTTTTTAGCAATTAAATTTAAAAATACTCAGAAATAAATAATAATTTTAAATGCAAAATAAAACTACCTATTGTTTAATTATTTTTTTTGTTGAATTTTGTATTGGAAAATAGTTTTATATCAAAAAATATAATAAAAATTGTAATCTTCAATAAATTAATAATACATATATCATATATCTAAGATTATAATATAATATATTAATTCAATTTTATAAAAATGATTTTGATTTATCCATTAATAATATTATTATATTTAATAAATATTATTTATATTTTATTTTATATATGAATATTATGTTATTTCACAAAAAAAAAAAATAATAATAATAATAATAATAATAATAATTTGTGGTTTTAGTTTAGAAATACAACGTCGTGTAGAACACACACATAACAGATTCAAATTTAAACAATTTAATATTATTATATATACCTAGAGTGACAGTTCATGTAATATTGATAAAATTAGACAATATTATAGGAATATAATAATGATATTATATTATACTGAACTTGGGCTCAAGCTATTATTATAACACAAAAATTGAATTTATTAATTTTCTGATAAATTGTGAAATAGAAATTAGCACGGTTTAAATAACGGTTTTAATAAGTATAAAAGATAAAATGAAATTAAGAATGATTGTTATTAATCATTACTTATACTATACGTAAAAACTAATTTATTTTTATTCTATATTTAGAAAAAAAATCAAAATTGTATTCAAATTCGTCTTATTACTCATACTATAAATTGTAGAAGTGTATGTAATATTACTGTAAGGGGATAAATTATATACCTACTTGTAATTCACACAAATAAAATTATGGAATAAATATCCAAACCATTCTTTAATGAAAAATTATATTTATATTATGTAAAAACATCTGTGAGGCAAAATTTAAATATCCAAATAACAATATTAAACTATTATGAAAATAATATATTGTATCATTTATTTAAAAATAACCAACTAAATAGATAAATAAATATTACATTGTCTAAAATATACGTATAATGTAACGTTATTTGTCAATAGACAATAACATAAATGACAATAAATCTATAAATCTGAACTTTAACACCAAATTTTAAACCTTGGATATTTTTCTAAGTAAAAAGTAAATAATTTTAATAATAAAAAATAATAATTAATATTATATAATACTCGTATAGTATTAATTAAATAACCAAATATCAAAATTATTCATTATTTTATTAGCCTCAATAATATAATATTATAAAAACACATAAATTCATTTATTAGAATATATTAGTAGGTACATTAAAACGCCAAACCCTAGCATGTTGATGTTATAATTTACAACAGATTGCGATTTGTATATTATTATGTTATATTCCATTAACCATAACTCAATAGTAAACGGTTTTACATGCTCCAATTTCGTTTGTTTATTATTAATAATAATAAAAAAAAAAGCATTTAAAGAAGCGAAAACCAGTCCCAAATCAACGGAATGACCCTATTTGTCTATACGAGTATATAGTCATGGGGACATTATAATCAGTTTACCAAACACGTTCCAACGACTTTGATATCCATCGAATCCGTTCGTAACAAATTCTTGTCACTGCGCATACAACTATAAGAAATAAGACATATATTTCGTAAGTTTTATAGACATGATACGCATTGTATATTATTTCGACTTCGAGAGTATAGCATATTATGTTAAACTACGCAAATTATTATAACGTCCTGGAATAAATGTTATATCCGGAGAAAAAAATTATGTTTAAAAAAATTAAAAAATGGATACTGGTGTGGAGGGGATACAGGTATAAAGAGCATAGTGTAGAATTTTGATTAACATTTGAATACAATGATAAATCATTACATTGGTGAAAACGATTTTGATTGAATTTCATCAGATAGTATATGTACTTAGTAGGTACCTACCGATTAAAATTTTTACATTTATCAGTCTCTATAATCAATATAAATAATTTATCATAAAACCCTTAAATGAATCACCTAACTAACCAAATCTGACCGTACTTAGCTCAGAATCGTTTTTCGAATGTAATGATTTATCATTTCAAGTCATTTCATTCATATGTTAATCAAAATTCAACAATATTATCTTTACACCAGTAAGTATCCCTTCCCTTGATTTTTATACTTTAAACAGCTAAAAAAAAATCGTAAATGTAATAATTCAAAATTAATTGGAACTGAGTTAAGTAAAATGTATTTGAGCTTGAATAAAATTTTAAAAATTTAAAAAAAAAATATTGTCAATTTTATTTAACATTATTGTTAAATATTGAAATATAATAATAAGAAAAAATATGAAAAAATTTAAAATTAAAAGATTAAAATAAAATTTTCATAAAGAAAAATTAATACTTAAAATGTTTAGAAAATTTAAATATTATATTATTTATCAATATTTTATCATTAGTATTTAATAAAATTTACAATTTTGAAAATCTTATTAATCCATAATAAGGTCACAACTTTTTTTTTTATAGCTGTTAAAAGATGAAATTTTTAGTGAAATTTATAAACTATGATATTCATATTACTCAATATTTTGTTTTAATTCTTTAATAAAATTGGCAATTTTGTAGGGTTTAGAGGTTTGAAACTATCATAATATATTGCTAACTTTGGTTCAATAATATCACGTATATTACAATTGTAATTTTAGTTTTACAGCTGATAAAATTGGAATAGAAAGACGAGCTAATAATACTGTTGTGAGTGGAATACAGGTTTAGAGTGGATAATGCTTTAATTTGAATGCAATGATACGCATTCGAATACACGATTTTGTACAAAGTTTAGTCAAATCATGGGCATTTAGGAGACTCATTTTATAATTTTATAGGCATTTTTATGGGTGATCAATGAAGACAAATTTATTATTAAATATTTTACGATAACTCAGGAAATATCAAAATTAAAGGCTTGAAAATTGTATCGGGTGTCCACATATATAGGTACATATAAATTATATACGTGATACAATTTTGGAACTCTTATGTTGATATACCTATAAATTTATTTAGTATGCATTTTAAAAAAGATCTGATACTCCTGCCGCAGGGATATAGGTGTGCATATCATAGTATTTGATTATAATTATAATTTAAATGCAATGTTAAACCATTGCATTCGAAAAAACGATTCTGAGCGAAGTTCAGTCAGATAATGTAGGTATTGATTAATATATTGCCGTTTTTCGTCATTTTTTCATCGTTTTTTCTAACGTACAGGATCAATTTTGAAAAAATGACCTAAATAAAGTACCAAGAACATCCACTTTCCTACCGGAAACATATGCTATTCGTGAAAATCGGACCATTATTTCGGGTAGTACAAGTGTCTTCAGTCATAAAAACAAAAAAATATAAATATCAATTTTAAACAGCTATAAAAAAAAAAAATGTTTTAAATATTTTAATATAATGATTCAGACATAGTAAGAAAAAAAAACGGCGGTCACCCATCCACTGTCGATGCCTGGCGACGGAGCTCAACACCGAGATAGCGTTCGAGAATATTTCGCCGACTACACCACACGCGTCTCCCATAGAGCCACGTTTTTGTGAATGCCAATTTTTCGTCATTTTTTTCATAATATTTTCGTTTAAACTAAAAATATCAACTTTAAACAGCTATAAAAAAAAATTGAGACTAGGGATTTTTCTAATATTTTGAATTAATGTTTATTAATATATAAATATACTTCAGTAAAATTTTCAGACCTTAATACCAAATATTGCTAATTTTATCAAACATTATATACAAAAAAACAAGAATTTTACGAAATATTCAAAGTCCTATATTTTGTAGAAAAATGAACGTAACGGTTCCAAAATTTTATCACATATACATAGTACCTATATGAACTCCCAAAAAAAATTTCAAGTCTCTAACTTCAAAATTGCCCGAGTTATCGTGAAATATTGAAATCGAATTCGTCGAAATTTGAAAAATGCCGTTTTTTCGTCATTTTTTGGTCGTTTTTTCTACCGCATAGGGTCAATTTTGAGAAAATCGAAAAATGACCTAAATAAAGTACCAACTACATCCACTTTGCTACCGGAAACATATGCTATTCGTGATAATCGGAGCATTATTTCGGGTAGTAAAAGTGTCTTCATACTTAAAAAAAAAAGACACACATCATTGTAAAACCAATACATTCTTCGCTACGCTCAGAATCTAAAATATGTGAAAATTTTAATTAATAATTATTATTAATTTATAAACAATAATACCTGACTACTAACTTCGCTCAGAATCGTTTTTTTTTTTTTTTTTTTTTTTTTAATATCAATAAAAATACAGAACTAGATCACTCTACACTTGTATCCCACTCACAGCAGTATCAGCTCGCCTTTTTGTCTAAAGTACTTAATATAATGCATGTTTGTGCGAATATTTTAGTAACGGTTAAACGTGTTGACAATAATATTATATTTTATTATATAATATTATTATTATTATTTTTATTATTATTATTAAATTGTAAACGTAACAATTCTTATTTAAATGTTTTGAAAACTTTACTATTTATTTTACATAATTAAAATGTAAAAACATATTTTCTACATTGCTTTTACATCGAACGTAAATTAATTGTGATTACGAGAAATGTGATAAAAAAAAAAACCATAATAATATTATTATTACTAAAGAAATTACTTTTAATCGTATCTTTTTTTTTTTTTTTTTTTTTAGTTATTATTCAAATTGCAATATAAAATAAATTATACAATATCAAAGTACATTATAATAACAGCATGTAGATAGGTATAAATATTAAAATATTATGTATAATGTATATGTATTACACAATTTTATCATTTACCCTGTTATGGAATTTATTGATTAAATACGATTACAATTCAAAATAAAAATGTTAATTATTTTAATTTGTTTAATATTATATTATAGGTACTCGTACAAATAATGATTAAAACGTGGATTTATTTTGATTTTATAGCACCTAAAGGTTACAATTTATGCATTGAAAAATAATATTGTAACATCCCAATTTTATATATAGATATTATATTATATGATGAGGTTAACGATGGCGCAAGTAATTAATTATTTCTTTAAGCTTATTCTAATCAAACCTAAGTAGTTATATATTGTATTTTAATATACACTATACGACATGCAATATTCGATGGCGATTTTTTTTCTCACAACAATAATAGAAACCTTATAAAATAACAAACCATAACGTTGATCACGTTAATAGACTACTTATATTTAACAATTTTCTAAAAATTGTTTAAAAACTCATTGTCTCTCAAACAATATACATAACAGTAATATAAGAATATAATTAATTATAATATAGGTCACAACTCGCAAGTTTATAAAATTATTAATTCAAGGTTTCGAAATATATTATCAGAAATATAAAATATAAATAAATTAATAACCATTATATTCAATACTTATATAGTCATTTCAATTGTAATTATTTACACCAAACACATTTACCTCCATACTAATTGTATTATTACAATTTTCCTTGCTAAATAGGGTACGAGAGAATAGTACCTAAATATAATAATAAACAGAGCCTCCCTTGCAATAGGTTGAAGATAAGGGAAATATTTTAGGCTTGGTTAAATCACTAGTTTCAACAAAATATAAAAGTCTAGATATATTAATAATTAATATACAATACAAAGACTATAACTAAATTATTAAAATAATGTTAATTTATTGTTCGAAACTCAATATTCTATGTAAAATTGCACTAATTTTGATTAATCATAATTATTAATATACTCATAAATTTCATGATAAGAAAGTATCTTTTACGAGGAGAAATATGAAAATAAAAAAGCAAAGGAAGGGATACTGGTGTGGAAGGGACACATTAGAGGATAGTGTTGAATTTTGATTAACATTTGAATGCAATGTTAAATCATTACATTCGTGAAAATGATTTTGAGCGAAGCAGTTCATCAGATAATATATTATGTATGATTAAATATAAAACATTCATACAGTCTCTTAGATTTAATAAATATCCTATAAAAGTATAAAATATTTAAATATCTTAATCTGACAGTGCTCTGCTCAGAATCGTTTTTTGAATGTAATAATTTATCATTGCATTCAAATGTTAATCAAATGTTAACACTATTATCTTTACACCCTTCCACACTAGTATCCCTTCCCTTGATTTTTATACTTTAAACAACTATAAAAAAAATTGAGACTGAGATTATCCTAATATTTTGGAAATATGTTAAGATATATATGATTATGCTTCAATAAAATTTTAAAACATTTTCTAAATTTTTTGGCTTTTTTATTCATTTTTATTGTAAAACTATTGAGAAATAATAAGAAAAATACTTGTATGGATTCTGAGATTTTTGTTTAAACTAATTTTTTCTAAATTTTTTTTTCTAATTTCCCAATAGTTTTCTCTTGAAAAAAGGAATATTATTTAAAAAAATGGGAAAAACAATACCTAACAATAAAAATTATAATTATATATAATATAATTAGATATAATATATCCTAACTATATTATATTATATTTCTTTTACAGTTTTCTTTTCCATAGTTATATTATAATATTATGTTATTTATACAATATATACCACAGTGTACGTAAATACATATTATATTATTATAATATTAATGTTGTGAAAATATTACATTTTATTTAATGTTATTGTGTATGTGTGTGTGTCGAGTTTAAATTGTACATTATATATTAATCCCCTTGATAAATGATAAATTCGAGCAGCAATATACGAGTATGTATATAATAATTATTATAGACCTAACTTTGGACCATAACGTAACTGATAATGCGCATACACAGTATTTTCTATTCAATAGTATTCTATACATTTTTTTTTAATACTTTATATTTTTATCGCATATATTAATAATAATAAAAATTATATGTGATACTTTATTGTACACGAATACACACACGGCAAATTCAATGCGTTCTATATCCATTGTGTATATTACATTGTGTGCCTTACAAAAAACGGGATTTTATTTTAACATTTTAATTTTCTGTTAATGAAAAAAAACAACTGATTTTTATATATTTTTAAGATATTTTGTCTAGTTGCTTTCGAAACCCGATATCTCCACACGTTCAAACATCATAATTGCAGTGTATTTACGTTCAAAATGACGTGTAAATTTCAACACGTATGCGTAAAGAAGCAAAATATTGTAATTATATTTATAATTATTTTATTATTTTTGGAGGTACGTTTTTGTATTATTATTTATTCAAGAACAGACAACATTTCTATAGAAAGATAGAGTATAGTAAAATATCCTGAGAATCTATAGCTTTTGTTTTTATTGCCTATTATTAATTTCCTCCTTTTTATATTTATTTACAACAATTTGTTCTCAGTAACGATAAATTCGTAATTATATTACCTATATTATTATAAGAATCTCATTAAAACGATGAAGATTAATAATTGTAATAATTGTAATAATATTATATATTACTTTATCGGGGTGAAGATGTTTCTAATAATAAATAATGTCCAGTATGATTTTTCTATATTTGACTACTGCTTTAGGAATTTCAAAAATCCTATACAAAATAAAATTTTATCTCTCTGTTAAAAACGAAAATTTTACTCTTTGGCCGTTGAGTCCTAATAGTATATATATTTCATATTTGACACACAGAGATAAAATTTTATTTTGTATAGGATTTTTGAAATTTTAGCAGTGGACAAATATAGTCTATATAGTATATATATTATATAGTTTCATCGTAATAATTTTAATTGCATTGTGCATATGTTACGGGCAAAGTATACAATTTGGGCATTTTATACATTGCCCGGACATTTTATACAATGCCCTTCGTATATTGGGCAATATAGAAAACGGATGAGATGATTTAAGCAATATAGACAATTATCGCTGTGTATTGTATAATCCCGGACTTTATATGACCGTAATATATAGGTAAATATCCAAAGGTCTCGCGAAGCGAGGTTTTAGGTCACACGAAACCACTGCCTATCCGCACCAATATCCGTTCTATGGGGTAGGTATTAGGTAGGTATGCTTTAGTCCCTTGGGGCGTAGCCCCATCTTCACGAAAAGTGCCGCAAAGCGGCGCTTGAGGAAGTGAGCGAAGCCGGCAGGCGTAGCGAGCGTCCTTTCCACTTGGAAAGAACTATGAAATTTTTTTTTGTATCTGAAGTTTATCAACAAAATAATCAAAATTGTTTTATTATGTAGGAAAAATGCGCGAAAAAAATTACGTCACTATACGTCTCGCTAGGTAGTCCGATAACCGATAAGTACCAAATTTTATAATACATTCCATAAAATACACATTGCCTACAAAAGTTTGGGCATAGTACACTTTGCCTGGAAATAGTCGGGCAATATTGTTGTTTTTAAATATATTTTTTATATTGCCCAAATTGTATACTTTGCCCGTAACACATATACCAAAATAGCAATAAATAGAATATACATTTATTGAGTACGCGTACATGAAACTCCAGAATTGGACTAAGTCAGGGCCTACAATTGTGTGTACTCGACACTCTTAGTGCAGTACGAATCATAAAATGTGTAGTACGAAATTTTAAATTGTGTAGTTGATTATGGTCTAATTTTTTTCATTTTTGCATTATAAATAGATAGTATATTATTTGAAAACCATATAATACATGAAATTTCAAAACTTAAATTACTTATTTACAGAAGCCAAGTTACTAGTTAGATAATCAAAATAAATATTTTTTCAGAAATTAAAGTGTATTTTTAATAAATCGCTTCGCTCAGAATCTAAAATATATAATATATTATACTGTTTTGCTATAAATATGAGTAAACGTGTAGTACGAAAAATTTTTAATTTTAGGCCCGGGACTAAGTTTTCGATTAGTCGCCAAAACATTTATAATATTAATCTACCTAATAGTATGACACCCACGTTCATGGTTATTTTTTATATTAATATTATATTGTAAATACGTCATTATAAATATACATACATGACCCGAAGTTACATTAGGTACATACCATATTATTATATTATTATGTTTGTTTTAATAACAATAATATACAAGTAAACAGTGTATTGTATAGTTAACTTAACACTATTCATATATAGATAGGTTAGTTTAGTATATTATATATTATAACATTATATATGTATAGGTACAAGTAAACTCGCGAGAGATGGTACGCGACGTGTATGAACATTTTATGTGGTTACCTATGATAATAATTTCAGAAAGTGAAGTGGAATGTTTTTGCAATAACCGTATTCAAATTTAAACGAAATCAATAATAAATAGGTAATAATAATATTATAATGACATGCATATTAGCGTCTTGGCGTAGGTAGGTATATTATAATACATATAGTTGTAATCATTTTGCGTTCATATATGTTATGTGTGTGTGTGTGTGTATATATAATACGTATAATAATATGTATAAGTATGTACGATATAATTAAAGCAACGTGCGTAAATATATCGGCCGGTTAGTCATTCAACATATTAATATTATTTCAATGAACATCAAATACCGCGATCGTAGTGAAAGCGTATCGTGTCAAAGTCAAACCGAAAACAATATTTTTATTTATTATTGTGATTACAATGGGTGAAAAAACAGAAAAAAAAGTGCACTGGCAATTATTTGCAAAACATACTAAAATTTGAGTGCAAATTATTTTATTCGATCTGTTTTCTTTATTATATAGGCAAGTTTTTAGCAAAAAGACATCTTATAGAGCGTTTTTATTAACAATAAGTACCTACCTATAATATATTCAATAGATACGTGGTCACCTGGATATAAACTGCATAAGTACCTATATCATAATATATGTTATTGAGGTATACAATGGAAATTTCGTCACCAATATCAGCTACAGAACTTTCGTCATCAAATAATCGTTATCGTGACAATTAAAGTGTTACTCGTATAATACCGTCATTGAAATTTTGTTAAGATAATAATATAGATAATAATACTAATCATTCACGCTATCTATGATTAACTTTTAAATAATTGCACTATTATTTAATCGAAACAATACATTTCGCGATTATATAATACTCGTATTATACTTTATTTCAATATATTATATGCATATAGCATATAGGCAATTAAAGTTATATCTTGAACATGTACACAAGTTCACGAAATTTCAAGCAATTCGAATAATGTTTTTTTTTCATTATCGCAATTTTACTAATAACAATCCGGCTGAATAATATTATTTATTAAGACTTAACAGTCATTTTAACATAATATTATACTTATATATGTTTATCCAGTCATAAAAATAATATAGTCCATTAAATTTTATAGATAAACTACGTTTAACTAAAATATAATGTCTCATAATGATTTCCAAACGAGTGTTTAGAAATAATTAGTTTCATATTCATAATTCATACATCGTACGCACTCTGTAGTAAGTATAATTTACCAAGTAAAATAATTAAACGGGACTTTGAGTAAAATTAGTGAACGACAACCGAACCGCCACAATAGTGGTTATATAGGTACGTATTACATTATGATCATACATTCATTATACGAAAATCATGAACAGGTTAGTGGTGACTGATCATTACAAAGATGTAATGGAAAAAAATAATCGCCATGGTAATATTTTTATACGTTGATAAAGAAAATAATATGTAGGTATATAAAATTACTAAAAACAGATATTAGCTGGTTAAGAAAACCGAGTAAATTTATAAAATAATGTTCTTTGACTATATCTACAGGTATAATATAATATATGTGTATGGGTATTATTATTCAAATCAAGTATAATGAAAAGCGTTTGTTAGAGAATAAATAAATTAATCTCTTCTAACTTTTATAATAATTAATAATAATAACTATACCTACCTACTATATTAAAATAATACAGGCTAATAAGATATTTTATTATAAAATGCCCAATAGGTACTGAATATTATTGTTGTGGGTAAAAATGTATAGTTTTTCATTCCACGTAAGCACGTTTAAATATTGTTATATCTTATACGAAATAATATATTTTTATTTTGTATAAAACTAATTATGTTATTTTGAAATATATCTACCCAGAAATAAAACGTGTAATCAAAAAGAAAAATTTCAAATGTAGAAAAAATAAAGTGATGTTCAGTGATATTACGAGTAGGTATATAAAAAAAAAAAAAATAATATATAAAAGCCGACATAGATGATACCAGACCGCTGTTCATACCTGTGTTAACGGGTAGGTATACGATATAATATAACACTATACCAGACACGATGGTGCGTTATTGTTAACCCTCGTATAATGTACCTAGGTATATTATTATATTACGGGTACTGCGGTCGACGCGGAGTCATACGTGTAATACTTATAACGTCCCATCAACGTATATTATTTTTTAGCATCCGGTAAGATGTATAATTAAAATAAAAACTAAAAATATTATAAATTATACAACTATTTACCTGGGTATAAAATATACGATGTGTGTTATGTGTGCAGAAACGCGTTTGATCGATTCCGTCCGATGTCGACCTCTTGGTCGAGAGACGCGGTAAAAGACCGCGGATGTAATATATTATTCCTTGACTCAAACGGTTCTTTGTGTTCGAAAAACTCCGATTTGAAAAAATTAAAACTTTATCACGGGCGAACGAATGTGTTGTGTGCGATTCGTTGCGGTCAAATCAACAAAGATTATGAGGATGGGGTAAAATTAATTTATACGTAAATTATTCGGAATAAATATCATAAAAAAAAATAAATATACTTAGATACAATATTATAATTATCTATTCACGATATGAAAACATAACATATTTTAATAACTATAAAAATAATTCACTCGGCACAAAAACGGTAAAATAAATATTTTAAATTTTACAATAAAAACGAAATGCGAAGGAGGAAAAATAATAATGAACGTAACTCAAAGATATTGATAGGAAAAATATAATAATAATAACATACAGCTACTTATAATATTATATTATGATTATATTAATAAAAACGCGAACGTTGTACGAAGAGAGCGCGAACCTTAGACGGGACGACGACTACTGCGGATTGCTGCTGCCGACTACGCGACGTTCGACGGCGGCGGCGGCGGCGACGGCGACGGTAACGTGTTGACGACGTGCCCGCACAACGGAACTCATTCCGTCTCCAAATGAGATCTGGTAGACTCGTCGCGTCCGGCACAGCGCAACTGGTACATGGGAGTGCTGCCGAGCGGGTCGGGGATGGGAGCGCGCGCACCACGCACTCCAACAGTTAAACACTACGCTCAGTCATATTATTATTATTATATTACAGATACGTAATATTATTTTTATATAATTATTTATTTTAAATTTTGAGCGAAGTGAAAAAATCTATTGGTTTTACAATGATGTGAATCTTTTTTTGTTTTTAAGTATGAAGACACTTTTACTACCCGAAATAATGCTCAGATTTTCACGAATGGCATATGTTTCCAGTTATAAATTGGATGTAGTTGGTATTCAGATAGGTACTATATATATGAGATAATATTAGGGAACCGTTATGTTAATTTTCTACAAAATATAGGACTATGAATATTTCGTAAAATTCTCGTTTTTATATATATAATGTTTGATAACATTGGTAATTTTAGGGATTAAGGTTTGAAAATTTTTACTAAAGTATACTTGCATATTACCTAACATCATATCAAAATATTAGAAAAACCCCATGTCTCAATTGTCTCAATTTTTTTTTATAGTTGTTTAAAATTGATATTTTTAGTTTAAACGAAAATTTTAGACTCCATACGAATATTTTCTTCATAATATATCTCAATAATTTTACAACAAAAATTAATAGAAAAGCTAAAAAATTTGAATAATCTTTAAAAATTTTATTGAAGCATCTTAACGTATTTCCAAAATATTAAGAATATCTTAAGACTTAATTTTTTCATAGGTTTTTTAAGTTGAATTTTTAGTAAAATTATTTATATTCAACGTATTGAACTTATAAATGTTAAAAATTTAATCGGTACATATATTACCTGATGAACTTCGCTCAGAATCGTTTTTTGAATGTAATGATTGTATTCAAATTGTAATCGAAATTCAACCCTTCCCATCCCTTTTGGCTTTTTTTTTTTTTATAAAAGTTTAAGTTGAAATTTTAGTAAAATCTATATTTATTGTATATCTTTGCAGATTCTTATTATTATTTCTCAATATTTTACAATAATGTTAAATAAAATATTTTATTATTTATTATAAAAAAATTTTAAAATTAGGCATATTGAAATTCAAATACATTTTACTTAACTTAGTTCCAATTAATTGTGAATTTTTACATTAACGATTTTTTTTTATAGATGTTTAATATATAACACAATCCGAGCTGGATACTACTGTGAAAGGGATACAGGTAAAGAAAGAATGATGGTTATGTATTATGTTGTAATTTAATTAAAATTTGAATGTAATTATAAATCATTACATTCGAGTAACAATTCTGAGCGAAGTACTGTCAAATTTGGGTAGGAAGGTGACTCATTTAAGGGTTTTATAATAAAAATAGTAAACAAATTTATCAATACATATATTATCTGATTAACTTCGCTCAGAATCGTTTTATCGGTTTATTCGTTTTTTTTTTTTTTTTTTTTGTATTAATCAAATTACAACATAATAATATACATCATCATTATCCTTTCCTCAACTGTATCCTTTCCACATCCTTTCCTTTTAAGCTTTTTTTTTAATACTTTTACAATAATAATTAATATAAAAACAAATAATTTTGAAAAATATTAAAAATTTTATTGAAGCATAAATACATTTTACTTAACCATGTTACAATTAATTTTGAATTATTACATTTACGATTTCTTTTTTTTTTTTTTTTTTGTAGCTTTTTAAAGTATAAAAAACAAGAGAAGGGATGCAGGTGTAAAGAGGACAGTGTTGAATTTTGATTAAAATTTAAATGCAATGATAAATCATTATATTCGAAAAAAGATTCTGGGTGAAGTATTGCCAGATTTGGGTATTTAGATGACTAATTTAGGAGTGATAAATGTACATATTTTAATCAATACATATATTATCTGAAGTACTTCGGCCAAAATTGTTTTCGCATGTAATGATTTATCATTGCATTCAAAATTTTATCAAAATTTAACCCTGTCCTCTTTACACCTGTATCCCATCCTTTGCTTTTTTATTTTATGTGTTAATAGGCATTATGTTCTGTTATTTATAAGATATTATAATAAGATCAGCTAGTGATTTTTGAGAGAGATAATATAATATAAATATAATATAATACTCATATTATCTTATCATAATATATTATGTTGTATTTTTAAAAAATATCTAATAATTCTGCATAAACGCATTAATAATATTATAACGACGATTATTGTATTATTATTATTCTATTATTTTATGCGATCCAACTTAATATTATATTTTGTGGACTTTCGTATTTCAAATAATTTTAAGGAATTAAATATATAATAATTAATTAATAATATTAACATAAAAACAAAAGGTCGAGGATGAAATTATGAAATTTTTAGTGTTTTATACATTCGTCGGGTATCCCGTATCCATCCTCCTTCATCCAAATATTTTTTCCATTTGTCATTACATTATATTAACATTATTATATTTTACATTGTATTATAAATAATAATTCATTATTGTATAAATTTAAAGTTATAAAGTTACTAGTTAGGTACCTAACGGTACATATTTTTCTGACAAGTGGAATGTGAAATTACTGCAAAAGATAATAATATATTACTAAGATAATCATTATTCATTATTTATATTTGTGTATTAATAGAAACTTCTGGAGAAATATAGAATAAACTTATTATACGTATAGATAGTAATAATATAAAATGGGTACGAAAACTTTTTTGTATATGTATAATAAATTTAAATATTAATAATTAAATTATACAATAATAATAATTATTATAATATAATATAAGGCATGAAAAATAATAGTAATTATATAATATATAATTATACAATCTTGAATCTGTGCGATTTTTCCTATATTGGTTAGGAATAATATTATCTTAGCTAAAAGCAGGACGAATAATATTAGTTTATTAAAAATTCTGAACCGGAATTGAAACGCCCTTTCGTGTCACGTGCATTGCGATAACGCTGTCGTCGACTGTCAACCTATTACATGATTATAACGATTATATTATTATTATCGTAAAATAGAAACAATTTTATACATGAGAAGAAAAATCTGCTAACGAATTCCAAGCATCGGCCAATGTGTTTTTAGAACGATTTTTTTTTCGACTTTGGTACGGTAATCAAAATTTCATTTACCCATACGATTATTTATCAAAAAAATAAATTTCTGCGAAAAAAAACATATCTAACGCAAGTTAACTATTTATTTTTTAATAAGTTGTAAATAAAGGATAGATAAATTCCATCATTAAAATATTATAATTTTATACATTAATGTTATTATAAATTATATAATAATAATTATTACTACAATAATAATATTATCCAATGACAAATACGCGCACAACTATTGCCTCAACTTTGTCACATGTGAATAAGTGTGAATAAGTGATAAATGATAATTATTTTCTAAACCTGCTGAACACTTCTATCATTATACAATACCTACTCAGCTACTCCTATCTACTCCTACTGTTTTTAAGCCACTTTTACGTATTAACTATTATGTATTATATTATCATTTATCAGTCTATCTATAAGGATGATCAGAATTTCATGTAATAAATTTGTAATGCTTTACTTCAATCAAAAATTCAAATTCTTTTAAAATGTATTTTTTTTTTTTTTTTATTAATCATTGAAAATAATATCTTGAAAATATTGAGAAATAATAAAAAGAACACTAATAAATAATAATTTATTATGGATTCTTAGATTTTTGTTTACACTAATCATTTGAACTTTAAACAGCTAAAAAAAAAAGTTTTAGATATTTAAAATATTTTGGAAATAGTTTAAACAATACATAATTGAGCATCTTTAAAAATTTTAGACTGTTAAATTAAAAATTTATAAAATAATACAATATTAATTTTATCAAACATTATAAGAATACAAAGACGAGCTGATACTCCTACCGCATGGGATACTGGTGTGGAAATCATAGTATTTAATTTTAATTATAATTTAAGAAATAGAATTAAAAAACGATTCTGAGCGAATTTCAGTCAGATAATGAAGGAATTGATTAAAATTTTGACATTTTTTATGAAATATTTAAAACGCAAAATTTTATCACACATATAGACACCATATAGGTACACATATAGTACATTAACACCCTATAAAATTTTCTAGTCTCTTACTTTAAAATTGCCCGATAGTTATCATCAAATATTGAAATAAAATTCGTCGAAATTTCAGTTTTCTTGAAAAATGCTGTTTTTTTTTGTCATTTTTTCGTCGTTTTTTCTACTGTATTGTATGGGGTCAGTTTTAAAAAATTTGAAAAATGACCTAAATAAAGTATTAATTACTTCCAATTTTCTACAGAAAACCTATACTATTCGTAAATATCGGAGCATTATTTCTGGTTGAAAAAATGTCTTCATACATAAAAATAAGAAAAATCCATACAAATACTTTAAATATTGATTTCACTGAAATTTCAATTTTCAACACCTATGAAAAAAAAATAGGCATTGGGAATTTTCTAATATTTTGGTATTATATTAAGTAATACGCAGTATACATCAGTAAATTTTCAGACTACAAAATCCAAACCTGCCAATTTTATCAAATATCATATACATAAAAATGAAAATTTTACGAAATATTCAAAGTCTTATATTTTGTAGAAAAATTAACGTAACTGTTCCAAAATTTTACCACATATATATAATACCTACCTACGTGAAGATCCAATAAAGTTTTCAAGTCTATAACTTCAAAATTGCATGAATTATCGTTAAATATTTCGCTTCGCTCAAAATCTAAAATCAAGTATTGAGAAATTTATAAATTCTATATTTTCACGAAAAATAAATGTAACGATTCCAAAAATGTATGACGTATAAAAAGAAGCCATGTGAATATCCAATCAATTTTCAAGCCTCCAAGTTAATTATTGCTTGACTTATCGTAAAATATTAAAATCGATTTGATCAACATTCCAGTTTCTGTAAAAATTTCATATTTTCGTCATTTTTTGGTAGTTTTTTCTAACATAAAAATTCAATTTTAAGAATTTCGAAAAATTTCCTAAATTAAGTACTAACTAGATAATTTTTACAACTTTAAGCTCTAATTTTCTCTAATTAACTTAACTAAATTTCATCAAAATTATATAATTTTTATGAATTTTTTAATTTACCGTCATTCATAAGGAATTTTTCCAATCAATTATAAGAAAATAATTTGGAAATTAAAAAAAAAAAATAATAACAACTAAATGAAATTTGCTACCGACAATCTACTACATTTGTATAATAATGGACCATTATTATTTTACATAATAAATAAAAAAAAAACCTATACATTCCACACTTCGCTCAGAATCTAATATTGTTTATCACGCACAATATGTTGGTAAGTACAGTTTACACAATATATTATAGTAGGTATATTAGTACAATACACGTCATACCAAATTCTTGTATGTTCAATGTTGTACTTATTTATTAGTTATTGTTATTTGTAATATATACAATAATACAAATTTTTAAGGTTAAATGTTAAAATTATATTTTGTAATCACTTTTTTGCAATTAAAAAAAATTATATAATTAATAATAATGTACTTATAATAAAAATTAAAAATCAATAATATTTTCTATATTCATTGAATACATAAATAATAAGAATTTTTCTGATTTGACATTTATAAATGAGTATGTTATTATTGTTATTAAGTATAGCCGTATAGGCACAAAACTTAAAATAAATTACATTATAATAATATGTAATAATAACAATAAATATTAAAAACATGATGAACAAACACGAAATTTTTTAATGATGCTGTATTATATTTATGCTTTATATTTTATTAAAATGTATAATAATTATCAATTAATTTAGATTTCGAGTGAAGCAAATAATGTATTGGTTTTAAAATAGTATGTGTCTATTTTATGTACGAGTATATAACTAGACACTTTTTCAACCCGAAATAACGCTCCGAATTTCACGAAAAGCATAGGTTTTAGGTTGTAAAGTGGATGCAGCTTGTTGTATGTAAATAAAACACTATAATAATTAATATAAATAAATTTATAAAAACTTTAAATATATTAAAAAAAACACAAAAACAAATCACTAACATACAACGCAACAAATCAAACGGGAGGAGACTAAACACAATACAACGTCTTCGTGTGTCTCCTCCGTCTCTCCTGTTCTCTTTAAAAACCCTATATTTAAAGCATTTTAAAACTAGGACACCACAAAACTGATGTCATCACAAATTCTTAATTTCTACATAACATTATATTTTTTTTCTTTAATAATAATTAATCTAGGTCAAATACACATAAAACCCTTACATAGCATTAATAATAAAATAATTAAAAATTTATACCTAATCTAAAAATTGTTTATACTACTATACTAATACCACAGGCTGGTTAGTTATAAATTACATTTAGGTTATTTTTCTAATTTCTCGAAATATATTATATCTTTAAAACTATATACAATAATACAATACATATATACACTATACGACCACCACAAACTATTTATCCAAAACCATAAAATAGACACAACAAATATGATGAAATTTCATCCCTCACCAATACCACCTTGGATATTAGACCTCTCAGAAATAACCAACTTATCACTGACCCTACACCCAAAACAGTCTACACCCCCCACAATATTCAAGCAAATTTTCAAGTATACACAATCGTCATACCAAAACTCTACAGAAATCTACACAGACGCATCAAAAACACACTTAGGCACAGGTTTTTCCGTCATCACAAATTATCAAAAAATAATATATAAACTCCCAGAAATGTGTTCAATATTTACAGCTAAAGCTATGGCTATATTAACTGCGACTGAATTAATTGAAAATATTACAGGAAAACAATTTGTAATATATAGCGACTCACTCAGCGTAATTAGATGTATTCCCAATAAATTCAAACAGGAAGACATAATACAAAAAATTAACAATCAAATAATTAAAATCAAAAACTTGGGGAAAGAAGTAACCATAGTATGGATTCCAGGACACATTGGCATACAGGGAAACGAAATAGCAGATAAAGCGGCCCTCGACGCGATCACCAATACACATGCAGAAACCATAAACACATTCACAATAAATGACATATATAAACACATTTCCAATTCAGCAAACCAATTGTGGCAAATACACTGGAGTAAGCAAAAAACCAAACTAAATTAAATAAAAAATACAATTTCACCTTCCCCTGACAACGGCATGTATCCAAGAAAACTTGAAGTAATTATTAATAGACTACGGATTGGACACACATGAAAAACCCACAACCATCTGATGGACAAGAAAGACCCCCCCCATTATGCCAAACATGGGGTACACAAGTCACAATCAAACACATACTGACCGAATGTCTTCTATACTGCTCAGAAAGACAAGCAAATAAACTATTACCTTCCCTGGGACAGATATTGGGACCCGATCCGGAAGAAACGGCAAAACTCCTACAGTTCCTGAAGGACACAGGGCTCCTACAAGTAATGTGATCTACACAACATAATTTACACCAATTGTATATTCTTTCTTCCTTTTAATTGTAAACCTTTATATATATATTTTTATTTTTATTTTTTCTTCTCACACCTTATGTAAAACCACAGTCAATGGCCTTTGCTGCCGCGGCTTATATTTAAATAAAAAAAAAAAAAATAATAATAATACAATATAATATTGAAACGTGTTGTATAATATAATATACAATACGTTTCATAAAGTATTTTTATAATCACAAAAATATAAAATTTTAATATTACAAATTTATATAATCACATCATCCTATTTCCAGTAATCATAAAAATAAGATGTAAATATGAAATATAGTTATTAACTGTTAATAATATAATGTGTATTGCAGAGAAATAATAGGTTAAAATTATTAAATTTAGAGTATTTATTATAAGTTTATTTTATTAGAAATTTAAACAACATAAAAATATATTTTATAATATGCATACTATGAATGTATGGACAATAAAAAATACGAGTATAACACGGTATTAAGATATGAAAGATTTTTAACTAGTTATAATTAACAGAAACGAATCGGCGTAAAATTATAATAATATCTAATATGCACGATCCGAAATAACATAATGTTATTTAATTATATTCACATAAAAAGTATTTGTTTAATGTTATACATTATAGGTACTTATATAAGTTTAATAGAAATTCACATAATATACGAAAAATGTACGTAAAATAATAAAATATTTAATATTGAGAAAATGAGTCATTTTAGTTGTTATGATGTGACATAAGGTGTACCTACCTAATAATTCGACCTTTTTAAGGTTACTTTAAAAATCTTAATTTTTTTAATCATATAGATTATAGATTGACTTAAAATGAAATTTCATGTTCAAAAGTTCAAAAACAAATTTAAAAATCAAGAAAATTTATATTAGGTATATAATAATTATAAAATAGTTATATTAGTAGTTATACCTATAGTTATATTTAAATATATAATAAGAAGAATATTTGTATGGATTCTATGATTTTCGTTTAAACAGTATATATAATATAAAATTTAAACAGCTATAAAAAAAATTGAGTTTTCTAATTTTTTTTTAATATTTTGGTATCATTTTAGGTAATATGTGATTATTCTTCAATAAAATATTCAGACCTTAGAACCCAAAACTGCCAATTTTATCAAACATATAAAAATGAGAATTTTACGAAATATTCTAAGTCCTATATTAAGTAGAAAAATTAACGTAACGGTACATTACCACATATATATAGTACCTATTTGAATATCCAAAAAAATTTTCAAATCTTTAACTTAAAAATTACCCGTCTTATCGTGAAATATTGAAATCGAATTCGTCAAAATTTCAGTTTTCGTGATTTTTTTGTCGTCTTTTCTATTACACATAGGGTAAATTTAAAGAAATTCATTAAACGACCTAAGTAAATTAGGTACCAACTACATCCACTTTCCAACCGGAAACATATTCTATTCGTGAAAATCGGAGCATTATTTCGGGTAGTAAAAGTGTCTTCAGACTTAAAAAAAAGACACACATCATTGTAAGACCAATACATTTTTCGCTTCGCATAAAATCTAAAATCAATTTATGTTCCATGTAAACTGTAGCGTTTCATATCTGTTTTAAAACAAACATAATACAAGGTGTAACACGTTTATTGTAATAATTTTATTTTAATTAATACATGATAATGTAACATTTTAATATGATAATATTATTAATTGAAAGCGGAATCTCCACGAAATGATAAACAAATTGTAACGTAGACTAACCGTTTGCGGATAGTATTGTTACAGTGTTTTCTGTTTAATTAGCCAAAAATTCACTTATTTCATTTTTTCATTTAGCCATAAATTTGTCCTACATTATTTTTTTTTTTCAATTAAATTTCATACTTTTAAGAAATATCAACACTACAAATACCTATCTTACCTATATTATAATTGTAATTAATAGGAAAACAAAGATTTTATTTTTTTTATTTTGATTTAATCTCCCCCCTCATCCCAAAAAATATATAAAAATTAAAAATATGACTTGTACAATTATTAATTTTACATAAATATTTTACAAAATTCAGATTTTAAAAATATGTAATAGATCAAAAGTTATTGTCTGTGGACAAACCTATTATGTGGCACTCTGTATACTTATCTTATGGATTGGGTGGATTCATAATAAAAACAGTTTAAAATAATTATTAAAAATAACAAAGAAAATGTTGTTTTATTAAATATCCATCTAAAAAAAAATTAGGTAAAAACTCCTAAATTTTAATTTTAATTATTATTATAATAATTTTTAGCAATATTTCATAATAGACGATTCATCTACGATATACATACACGTATTATTAAAAAATTTTATAATTATACATTTTATATATACAATGACTATTTAACGAAAAATAAGTCCACTCGTCAAATCATAAAAGAAGTACAAAGCCATTTTTTAACGTTAATTTATAAAATAACAATGTAAACTAAGTTATAAAGTCAATTGGACAAGGTCAAAACGTGAAATTTGTGTTAATATTGTTGACTCGTATAATATATCCTCTCTTTATAAATGATGACTTGGTTTAATAATATATATACAATATATACCTACGGCACAACATTATATTCATGTACAATATTCACACATATATTAAATATTATATAATTCTATAATATAGAAATATAGGTATAACAGTAATATATGATAAATAGTTAGTGTATTTTAACAATGATTAATTGCAGGTCTTTCAAATTCTAAATAATATATGTCATAATATTCATGTTAGTCAATAGCGATTACGTATACAAAAAGCAAAGGAAGGAAAACAGGTGTAAAGAGGATAGTGTTGAAATTTGATTAAAATTTGAATACAATGAAAAGTCATACATTAGGAAAACGATTTTGAATGAAGTTCTTCAGATAATATATATATATTGATTTAAATTTTCACATTTATCAGTCTCTACATTCCATATAAATAAATTATCATAAAACCCCTAAATTAGTCATCTAAATACCCAAATCTTATAGCACTTAGCTAAGAATCGTTTTTCAAATGTAATGATTTATCATTGTATTCAAATGTTAGGTATTGTAATTTTTTTAATAGTTTAGAAATAAATTAAGATTTATATATCAGTAGGTATGCCTCAATATAATATTCAAAATTTTTATCTTTTTTATTAATAATTATTTTAAAAGTATTAAGAAATAATAAGAACAACACTTATATGGATTTTAAGATTTTCGAATAAATTAAAAATATCAACTTTAAACAGGTATAAAAAAAAAATTGAGACTTGAAATTTTTCTAATATATGAGTATACTTTAGTAAAATTTGCAGACCTTAAAACCCAAAATTACCAATTTTGTCACATGATATACATAAAAACGAGAATTTTAGGAAATATTCAAATTTCTATATTTTGTAGAAAAAATAATGTAACGGTTCAGAAATTTTATCGCATTTATATAGTTCCTATTTGAACATACGATAAAATTTTCAAGTTTCTAAGTTCTAAACTGCCTAAATTATTGTTGAATGTTGAAATTGAATTCGTCGAAATTTCAGTTTTCGTGAAAAATGCCGTTTTTTCATCTTTTTTTTGTTTGTTTTTTCTATTGCATATATGTTCTATTTTGAGAAATTTTAAAAATAACCTCAATAAAATACCAACTTCATCCACTTCCAAATTGGAAATATATGCTATCCGTGAAAATCGTGGAGTTATTTCTTATAGAAAAACTGTTTTTAGACATAAAATCATAAAATGAAAACACACATCATTATAATACCAATACATTTTTCGCTTCACTCAAAATCTAAAATATTTTGTAATATATTGACCAAAAAATATTGAATAATTGGAAATTTAAAATTAAACCAATTTCGAATATGATATTGTAAATATATTATACAATAAATTTTTATAATGTTAATATTACAGTAAAATATTATTAGTTTATTACATATTGAAAATAAAAAAAAAAATACACAATACACCTTTTTTAATCTTGTGTTCATTAAGCTATTAAGCTATACTATTAATATTAATATAAAGGTTATCAATAAAAAAAATGTTAAACTATTATTTATTAATATACCTATGTCAATGTAATAATTTATAATCATAATCTATAAATTATATTTATAAATATGTACTTGTATTTTTTTTTTGTATATTAAATCTCGTTCAACATTATTATTTTTATAATCGAAACTTTCGTATATCACGTGTTATTCATTCGTATATTATGAAATGCGGAGAAACAACAGGATAGAATAGAAATATTTTCCTCTCGTTCTTGGTTAATATTTCACGCGTATGTATGAACTAACAATATTCAACTTTACTACCTATGAAACGTAAATTATCTATTTACGGTATTTATGTATTTTTATTTTAATAAACGTTTTGTTTTACTTTTGAAATAGTAAATTACTAAATATATTATTTCAGTCGAAAAATATTGTTTCACCATATTATATACAATCTTAGATTAATTAAAAAGATTACGTTTATATAATATATAACCTATATACAAAAAAAAATTATTACTATTGAATAATGTTTTTTCAAGAGTTCCATAAAATATGTATTTAATTAAACAGAAAAATGTCCATATGAATCATATTATATAGTTTTTTCTAATATTAGAATCATGGTAAACGATAGAAATATTGACGTATATTACGACGACTAATGATTATATACGACATATACTTTAGCGTTACAAATATATTATTTTTTTAACTATGTAATGTATGGAACATATGCGTTATGGATAACATATAATATTAAATAAGAGCGATTTTTGTAGTTTTAACAATTTTGACCTTTCAGAACATATGTTTAGAAATAACATAACAATATAATATTATATATATATATTATAAATGTGACGAGTAAATTGTTGACGATTAACGAGATAATTGCTTTGACAAATAATTATATAATATTCGTTTTAATGTTTTACATAATTATTAGCAATATTACCAATAGTTATTTAACCTTTATAAAAGTGTTGGTTATTTACTTTACTCATATAAAATTATTATTTAATATATACATTTTGGATATATACTACTCGTATACAATGAAGTACCTATATAGAGGTAGAAGTTATTATAATATTATAGTAGTATATTATAGTTCAGAGATGGTCAAACTACGTCCCGCGGACCACATCCAGGCCCCATCATTATTTTTAACTACCCGCCATATTTATATTATTTTCATATTAATATGAAATACATTTTTCGCTTCACTCAAAATCTAAAATAACATAGTATAAAATAACTAAGTATGTATCATATTATTATTAGAATTAAAATAATACCTTGATTACATTATGTGCATAGTATACTTCATATATTTTATACCTATATAATATCCATATAACTTTAAAACTTTTGGAACATTTGAAATATACTTGAACCATCAAAAAGAAAAAAACAATTTATGTTATGGCTCGCGCTAAAAAAATTTGGCCATCATAATGAAACTATAATATAGTTCATTTGTGAAATTTTGTATTTCAAAATAATAAAATATATACTTTTTAATACAATAAATAAATTTATTAATAATTTATTTGAAGGAAGATCATTTTAGTCGTGCGTTTTTGAGAGATACGTCATACTATATGATATAATTCAATATTGATAGAAAATTGTGAATATGTAATTTTAGATAATACGAGTATTATTTTTTTTAATCCAATGAATATAATATTAGCTATTTGTTCTAGTTTAATATTATAATTTAATTTACAAAATCTAATACAAATATTATTTTATTACGAAATTACGATAAGAAATTATGATACTATTTTAAATATTACAACACGACAAAATGAATCCCTGGCCAATGAGTGAAACCTTGGATTAAAAATATCATCGAGATGAGAATAAAACATATACATGCATATTGCCTGTGGTCAGGTGTTCAACGGGTAGGTAGGCTTTGTACAACGAGATTTATCGATTTTTAAATTTTTTTTCCTTTATTGTTGCTAACTAAAGAGATCATTAATCCCTGCAAGATGCACAAAATCTCCGATCAACAGGTGAACACTGTCTCCCTCCATTATATTATACCTACTATTTTCCCATTCTCTTCTAAATCACCATCACACTTTGTACACCGTCAAATACGTCTACATGCCGTATATACCGATTTAGGGGTGGATTCGTTGTAGACAAAGGTACCATGAAAGAATGCCAAGGTTATAATTTTTATAATACATAATATATAATATACCTGTTTTCGTGCTTCTGATCGTGACTATGATTCCCTCCCTAATATACAGGGTGTCCCACATTATATTATATTATGTGTTCACATCAATAACTTTTTTTTAAATATTTCATTGTTTTTATTCACATTAATCAGTATAAATTATTTATTTAAATTTAAATTCTAGATTTTTATTTGCAATTTGCAAATTTGCGAATTTTATAATTACTATTTTAATTAATTTAATTACTACAATTATGTATATTGTATATAGCATACCGATATAAAAGATACTCAAATAATATGCTAGTGTTGTTTTAATCAACACGCTTATATTTTTTCAAATTTTCAACCATTTTCTTAATACACAATAGAATGCTACTACTATAGCCTATACATATAGCGATTTAGTTACAAATATGTAAAATAAAAATAAAAAGATCGAATAATATTATTATGATTCAAAAGTAATATTAATATAACATACGTCACTGAAATATTATACAAAAGTCATTAGATGTTGTAAAAATAATATTTATAGGTATCCAATAGTAAGCCTGCAAAAAATTTGTTAAAATTGTTATAATTTGAAACATGAAATTTAATACTTATGTAAAATAAAATGGAAAAATACTTCTATAATAAAATATTTTTATAAAAATAAAAAATTAATGAAAACTATTTCATAATATATTTCAATTTATTGTGTAAAATTAAAATAATATTTTATTTAAAAATGAGAATATCAAATAAAGATAAAATATATTAGGAAGATTTAAAAGCATTAAAAAATTAATATTTTCATATATTTATTTTCATTTCCTATATCCATATATATACATTAGAAAATATTATAAAGTTAAGAATGAAAATTTAAAAATGGTATAACTATTTCCAATAAAATAAATAGAGAAATAATGAGAGAAGTAATAATAGAAAAACAATATAGGTATAAATAAAATAAAAATAAATAATATAATATTAAATTAGGAAAAATTATAAAATCTTATACTAAAATGAAATATATGAAAAATATAAGATAGCTTAAAACATAGAGTTAAGTAAAACTTTTGATCTCATCAAAATGTTATTTAAAGTTGGAGGATAGTGTTGAATTTTAATTAAAGTATGAATGCAATGATAAATTATTACATTCGAAAAGAGATTCTGAGTGAAGTACTGTTAGATTTGGGTATTTAAGTGACTCATTTAGAGGTTTTATGATAAATTATTTAGATTGAACTGAGAGATAATAATAAAATTGTATAGATTAATAATCTATAAAGACTGATAAATGTAAAAATTTTAATCGGTAGGTATATAAATTATCCGATGAACTTGTGTAAACACCCAAAAAATTTTGGTTCTCATGAAATAAGCTCAACTTTGATAAATTCGAAAACTTCATTTCTTTCTAAAATATTTTAAATATCTTTAATTGCAATGCTATAATATGTATACACAATACGATAATATTTAATTGTTATTTATTATGCGTAGGATTTAAGTTATATTACGTGTGTGTGTAAGAAATCGGAATCGTATGATATTACAACACTATGAAATAATACCTGATAAATGTAAATAATATGCCTCCCTCCAATATTAATTTTGATAAAATACATTTAAGACAATTTTATACCTAATAAAAAGTCGAAAATTAAATTGTAATTTTAAACAAAACATACTGAACGAAACTACGTAAAGAAGAAAATTTGTGAATATAAAAAAATATTCATTTAAAATTTTAATATAATAAACATAGAAAGTTTGCAAACTGTTATAATAATTAAAACTGAACCATTATATTATTTTCATCTTGAGATACGAATTTTTTTAACCAAATCGTGATCTGTTCTAAATAGTTCTATGGTGTTATACTATAGTTAAATAGCGGGGATAGTTCGTTTAGATTTAGGCGAGTGACCTTCTAGTGGATAATAAAAAGTTTATATGTATATATCAAATGCCGTTTGTCATGAATTTATTATTGTTTAATTGATATGTTTTATCTGATGATAACACATTATAATATTGCATTATTGCATTGTTCTTGAACTTATCCACATCAATTATTATTTGTTATTAAATATTATATCATTTTGTATAATTCAATTTTATATTTTTTCATTAAACTAGTATAGGTACCTACATATTTTTTAAATTGATAATAACTATACTAATAACTATATTTTCTACATACATAAATTATAGGAATAATCAATGAATACATACATAAACATTATAATACGAATATATACATATAGATATAAGATATATTAAATTGAAATTGAAATTTTTTTTTAAAATTATTATTTAATATTTACTACAATATTATAAAAGAACCAAATACGATTAAATTATAAATATTGATTTGATAGCATTTATTAAGAATATACTTAGTAAATAAAATATCATATTACATACCTATATACAAAGACATGATTTTACGAGTATATTTAAAACTAAAAAAGGATTTGAAGGAACTTCGTCTATATTATAATGGTATATAGAATGATTAGTAACATCAACTTCAAAATTGTAATTAGTGATTTCGTAAATTAAAACGCACAATATAATTCATTGTAAATAATTTTTCAATTAATTGAATAATTATATAATAATTGTAATAAATTTTCAAATAATAAATATTCTGATAAATAAGACATAAACATTTAAAAACTATAAAATGTAACAGAAATAATTATTTATTTTAAAAATGATAAAAAATTATTTATTTTAAAAAGTCTTATGATAATATAATATATTGTGATTGTTTTGAAAATAAAATAAAGTTTTAATCAACAAATAACAAAATATTTTGTAATATTATTATTATTTTATAAATAATTCAATTACTTATTGAAATTATGACACTTTTTTTCAAACATAGATCAATATTTTATATTTACTTGTGTTAACATTTACTCACATTCATGAATACTCATATAATATAAATATTACATCTTGTAGTGATAAGAATTGAGTTTTTACCTTAATTATTCATAATTTTGAATTAATTATATTAAATAAAAATATTTCTCAATACTAATTTAATCTATCTATAATATAAGATCGTGTAATTCAAAAATTGTATAATAAATTTACGTCTGTTTACACTATATTCTCCTTGGACCATGACTATTGAGGACGCCGAGTAATATAAGTACTTTTAATAATATATTTAATCGCGTTAAACTGTGTACCTACATTTATACGCAAATACAAAATAGTTTAAAAAATGTGTGTTTTGACCTCGAGGCCGATCGTTTATTATCATATATATATAATATATATTATAACATATACTTATTATTTATCATTATATTATTACATATAGGTACGAAACTACGAAGAGAAATATTGTAACACAAATTGTACGACACAACAATAATAATCTGCTATTACCGCGGATTTTATGTCGACCATGAGTTTTGTTTATAATTTTAGGGTTTTCATCAATATTGATATTACAGGAAAGTGGACAATTTTAAATATATATTGTATTGTTATTTTATTAAACTAAGTGATCAATGTATGCTCATGTTGTAAAATATAATATTATAAAATTCGGTAAATTTTCATTCATATCTCTAGAATTTTTGTAATATAAAATTATTACGGTTTTATTAATTTTAATTATTAATATATTATGTTTAGTCGTGGTAATGTATATAGTTAATATAGTTAAATTAATATATTATGACAATGGACACGGTTATATTGTGTACAGGATAGTTGTTAGAAAAATGGTATAAACAATTTTCTGGACAAAACACGCAGCAATGTTGTGAAACCAAATGTCAGAATGGATAATGCTATATTACATATTGATTTTGGAATGATATATGTCTTTTTTATAGATCTTTTTATTTTATTTTTTATCTATTTATAGTATAAAAAGCAACGGAAGGGATACAGGTATAAAGAGGATAATATTGAAATTTTATTAAAATTTGAATGTAATGATAAAACATTGAATTCGAAAAACGATTCTAATCGAAGTACTCTCTAATTTAGTTATTTAGACGACTAATTTAGGAATTTATTTTTTTGTTTTTTTTTACATATTTTTTTTTATTGCTTTTTTGTGTTGGAATATATTATCGGTCATAATTATTGCAACAAAGTTCATTAATAAAATATAAATATTGATATAACTGTCACTTGTTAAGTATTCAGTAAAAAGTTAGTTTAAATATTAACAAGACGTTAGATTTTAGAAATCGGAAATCAAAATACCGTATAGAAATGTGATATTACATCATATTTTGAAATATAGTGAAACATATTAACAATTCCAACATGCAATATAGTTGCAATAATAATAAAATATAGTATACGAAAATAGTATTATAGCATAATAATATTATAATATGTTTATTGTTTATGTAATATATAATATATTTTTAAGTAGGTAATCACGCATTCGAATTATTTCTAATATTTTGTGATTATATAGCCGCGATTTTAACCACAGGCCATTGCTCCGTATAGTCGCACTGGACTTATTATTAATGGTCGGCGGTTCAAAAATGATTTCGAATGGAATTTAATTCGACGTCGACTTCCTGTTTAACTAGGTACTTCTAAACCGCGTTCTACATAATATTATATGTTATAATCCCGTACAGACATCGTCGTTTATATTATTATTATTATTATTATTATTATTATTATTATTATTATTATTA
>JAIUCT010000025.1:3689657-3708130 GCA_021307375.1 Tetraneura akinire
TATTATTATTATTATTATTATTATTATTATTATTATTATTATTATTAGGTGACAGGACGACGTAAAATATTATCATATTTATTGAATGTAGCTTAATAATAATATTATATTTTATAAAAAATAAACTTATAAGTTTATAACTATTTTATTTGTAAGTTGCGCAAAAAAATCGTATTATATTCCATAATAGAAAATTTAGCGTAGTATTATGTTTTTGTAGGTTATGTACGGTTTATTTTTTCCAAGTCGATGTTTGTCGTTTAGTCAAATGTGCGAAACGCAAATAATACCAAATCATAATTAGATGATGGGTACTTTACACTCGAACTAACCAAAATCTAAGTATATTATTATTGTAATGAGATCTGAGATCATTGTGTTTGCCGTTTGGTAAAAATAGTAGGAAATATAATAATAAGTAATGACGAATGTATATTAGCCCCGTTTTTGCAATAAACTCGTATCCGAACAGGTACGACATCGTCTCGCATCTACACGTTAATATTATAATAATAAATTATAATATTATTATCCTATACATAACATTGACGATTAACGCTAAACCCGTTTCACACGTAATTTATGCTGATAATAATTATTATTATTTTTATTAATTCGACATTTTGTAAACATATTATATTTGAATATTAATGTTACGTATACCTATTATATGTGTGATTAGTGATTACTGATTAAGTAGGAGTAAAAATATTTTCCCTCTCATATTATTATGAAAAAACAGACGTAACGACGATATGGTTCTGTAGACCGCTAAATGCGTATATAATCGCCCAATGGCGGACTGATGATAAAACTTTGAATTCATTTTTAAATCTTAAACTAAAAGTATTGTCGCTATAGAAATACTGCAGCGTCCAATTAAATTACACCGATAACGACGACTGTTAATGTAACACTAAGTAATACTATATTTTCATATTATAATATTAATCCAAGAATTATTTTTATTAAAATATTATTCGACTAAACCATATTTTAATTACTAATTAGTAATTAGTAATTACAAATAAATATTATGATCAAGCACAGTATACTTACATTTTAATTTGTATTAGGTACATACAACATACACCTAATACATAAATTAGTATTGATTATATTCATAATCATAAATGATTCGCTTATTTCGTCGTGGTAGGAATACTCAGAAAATATTATTATTATTATTATCATTATTATTATTATTATTATTATTATTATTAATGTTGTTGTTGTTGTTGTTGTTGTTGTTGATTTATGTTATTTAAATAAAAGCGAAAAGAGAAATATAGAAAATTATCTCGCGTGAGTATAATGAAATAAAATTATTGTAACTATTAGTTATACTTATAATTTGTCTGTAATATAATAATATATTAATATATAATATACTCGTAACTCGGTATATATTATATAAAACTATAAAAGTAATATTTTAACGAAATTAAACGATCACGACCTAAAGAAATAAAAATATACACCTCTATATAATATTATAGTATGTATTTATCGACTAAAATGTAAATTGTATGCCTAAATAATAATATAATAAGTCTTAAAGTTGACGACGAATGAACTGACGGTTGCCCACTCCGCTTAACACGAGAAATTTTACATAATTTGATACCGGGAATTTATTTGGAGTGTTACATTTAACCCCCCCTCCCCCCCGATGAGTATACATTACGCGTTATGACATTTTAAAAGCGCGCGTTTTTTAAATATAAACGTTAGATACCTAAAAATATATAATATACCGTTTTTATTACTTATAGTGTCATTTACTCGTATGTTGACGGGTGGAATCACAAATCGTTTAACGTCTACTTTAATCAAATAAATAATAACTATTACCGCGAATATTTGATTATATTATATTATTATATTCGTATATTTCAATATAATTTCACGTCGTATAAAAATACCATTTTAATCAAGCATATCTCTATACGTAAATTATATTAACATAAAAATAATTTTATTATAATAAAGTTTTTTTTTGTTATGAAAAAACTAATTAATATATAAAACAATACGAAAGTAGATATATTGACCTGAAGCGTATATTATTATACATACGAGTATTATATATTGATTTACTTGTACTATCTAAGAAGTTTTGTGATTTTTATTTATATACGATAATTAAAAACTATTTTTTAGTCCTTAATTTATTTTGTAATTTAGTCATAAGTTAATGGTACATATTATGTTATAATTATTGTGAACACATATTTTATTACAATGACGATTGCCGTTATTAAATATAATATAATAAGTGACTGGGAAGATTATAATATTATACAAACGAACTTACTTATAGTATTAAAATATATTAAGCATCAATCATTATAATATTAATACTATGTACGATAAAATATAATTATTATTATTTTTTTTAATCGGCAATACGTGACAAGAAGACACCAGTAGAATCGTAATAATAATAATAATAATAATAATAATAATAATAATAATAATATTTATATTATATATTATTAATAATATTATTAAAATATAAAATAATAATATTCATAAATATTTGTTCATATTCTTTTATACGTATATATAACGTATGGTAATAATTTATTACACCAAGAATAATATGTAAGTATTTATATTGCTGCTATAATTATTTGACATAATATTGTAATTTTGTAAAATTATCACATTGTCCCCGTTCAAAGGACTTCGATAAATGAAACAAAAAAAAAATGAAATTTTCTCATAAAACGTTTTTATGAGAACAGAATTAATTTACATACTTACAAAAATTTATTTGATTACGACTTTTTTTTCAAAGTTATCAACATAAAATATGAATTCTTTAATTATAGAGTGTCGTACGAGATTACTATATCTTCTGAGGTATTACAAAAGAGAAAATAATGTATAAGTACCTAAGTACTAATAATTATATATTATTATTAATTTGATAATATTATACATTATTATAATTCCTTCAAAAATAACAAATCCATCATAGACCAATATACTCCATATAGGTAATATAGATAATAATATAATTAAATACTTCAGATTATTTTAAAATTATAATAATAATTATTCATAACTCATAAGTTTAGATTGTATGATTAATCATATACTTTTCGTAGAAATATGTAAAGCATATTATATTATAAAATTACAAAATTAAATGTACTTATAAAAACTCTTTAAGTGTATTTTTATATTAATAATATATTATTATTGATTTTATACTTATATACCTACCTATTTAATGCCTATAACTATTTAATTATTATTTATATATATATATATAAAATATGCATGTAGGTATTACTGTGTTATGCATATACCTAAATATTACATAATTAAATTATTTACAGTAGTCTACTTTATTTTAATATAATTTTTTTATTATCAAATTTAATTTTATAATATATTATGTAAACTATGGCTAATATTTTGTAATATTAAAATGACATTTTGGAATTAACAAAATAGGTGCTATTTAAAATTTTTATAATGATTTAAAATAATTTAAGCCATTTAAAATTCATATCATGAAGTGTTGTTATTGAATGATTTCTACACAGTGTAGACTACACTCACAATATCAATCCACGTAAATATTTCATATTCTATTAACGCGTATTATACACATTCACTTATTGTGTTACACATTATACATAATATATTAATACATTATAAGAATTGTAAATTATTTTTAAACATATAATTTATAGAAATATAGTTAACGTTTTTAATTAATATAATTTATTCTTAATAATATAATATTTTAATATAATTTATGGTTTATAATTAAAAATTATGAGCTATTAATACGTATTATTACTACAACAACTATTCTTATCAAGGTTTTAACTTTTGGTGATTATTATAGTAATATGGCTGACACTTCTAATTAAATCTATAGCTATACCTACCTATAAAATAGTTATTTGGAGATAATCAATTTTATTAGTAATGACCGATTTGATATTGAAAATAAAATACTAATAAATTTTAAAATGGATAATAAATTATCACTGATAATGATATTGAATAATATATAATAATAATAAAATATGGGTGTAATTTATTATTTAATATTATGATAGTTTACTGTTATGTGTTGTCGTCCATCAGAGACTATTATTACATGCCCCATCGTAAAATTATTATTGATTTAGATGTTATTCTGTAAAAATTAAATAGGTATATTCTAACTAGAAAAAAAATGTATAATATTAATAATATTATTGTTAAACAAATATTTAATATTCTTCAACATGCTATAGGACGACGAGTGGATGACTAGTAAAGGACAAAAAAAAATAATATAATAACATTATACACAAGGTGATAAAAAATTTGTCTTAAAAAGTGGTGAGGAAAATAATACAAGTATTATACGGCTCTTAGACAATCCCTTCCATCTTAGACCCATGGATCACTCTGTAAATAAATACCTCACTTTGTCTATCCTTCGCTCTCCTCCTTTCACTATAATAAACCATCATAGCGTTCTTGACCTGTTCTCAAAATATACAAACATTATATATATATATATATTATATATATATATATAATAGTCATTTTATATTCTAATATACTCGTACATATATCTCGTAGCAATTATCCAATTTTATATAAAATAAATTATACATTATTTTAATTTTACTTATTATTATTATTAAATAATAAATAATATTATTAATTATTGTAAATAAATATTATGTGCTGTAGGTACAAAACGTGAGAGTTTCCGACACTTATATTATGTGCATTTCCATTTATTTTACAATATATTTCTATGAATCTGAACGGTAAGTTCTTGAAATGATTATATATTTTCGCGAGTGTCGCAAACTGTTTGATCAGCCGCGATCCGTTCCGGGTAAAAAATTATGAAAATAAAGATAAAAAAGAAGAGCTGATAATCCTGCTGCAGGAATACAGGTGTGCAAATCATAGTGTTAAATTTTAATTAAAATTTGAAACCAATGATAAACCATTGCATTTGAAAAACGAATCTGAGCGAAGTCAGATAATGTATAGGAATTGATTAAACATTTATCACACATATAGTAAATAAATGAACACGGAACACCCTTATACACTTTTCAAGTCTCCAACTTCTATATAAATGCTCATAAAATCCCTTGTCACCTAAATGATTATATCTGACAGAACTTCGCTCAAAATAGTTTTTCCGAATGCAATGGTTTATCATTGCATTCAAATTCTAATTAAAATTAAAGGGATTTGCACCCGTGTATGGTGTATCACATGCGGCAGAAGTATCAGCTCTTCTTTTTGATACTTTAAACAGCTATAAAAAATAACTGTAAATGTAATAATTCACTGAGTTAAGAAAAATGTATTTCAGCTTAAATTAAATTTTCAAATTTTTTAAAAAATGTTTTTCAATTTTATTTAACATTATTGTAAAATATTGTACCTAATATAATTTAATTATATATAATAGGTATTGTATAATAATTTAAATATTGATTTTACTGAAATTTAAATTTAAAACAGTTATAAAAAAAAAAATTGAGAATAGAGATTTTTCTAATATTTTTATATGATGTTAAGTAATATGTATACATACCTCAGTAAAATTTTCAAACTTTAATAGCAAAAATTACTAATTTTATCAAACATTATATAATTAAAAATGAGAAATTTACGAAATATTCAAATTCCTATATTCAGTAAAAAATATTAACGTAACGATTCCAAAATTTCACCACATATATATAGTAGCTATGTGAACATTCAAAAAAAATTTTAAGTGTCTAACTTCAAAATTGATTAAGTTTTCGTGAAATTCGTCGAAATTTCAGTTTTTATGAAAAATGTCATTTTTTCGTAGTTTTTTCTATCGCACAGAGACAATTTTGATTGAAATTCGAAAAATTACCTAATTAAATTACCAACAACATCTAAATTCCAACAGGGAACATTATAATATGCTATTCGTAAAATTTAGAGCATTATTTCTGGTAGTAAAAATGTCTACAGACATTAAAAAAAAAAGCAAAAAAAAAAAACTCACATGATTGTAAAACCAACATTCTTCGCTTCGCTCAGATTCTAAAAAAAAATCATTGTATACCGCAAGTACATCGTAAATAATATATTATTAATTAGTTTTAAAATAATATTTTTACTTTTACATTATAACCAATAATATTATAACAATTATAATAATATATTAATTTATATAATATATAATATTGGTTGTTATTATAACCAATTTAACTTAAAATATTTATAGTATATAGGTATAGACATTATATTTATACGCATTGGTGTTTTCGTGAAATAATAATATTAGGTAGGTATTAGGTATAATATTATTTTAGGCACGTGATTACGAAATATTTTATAAGTATACTTACAAAGTGCAATAGTGTACATATACCAATAACCAAGTTATACATGGTAATGCGCGTGTATATAATATGTGTTTGTGTATGTGTATAATGTGCGTTGTGTATTGGAGAAAATATTATAATATTATATGAACAAAATTTAGCTTGAACGGAACACTAACATTTACAAGAATCAAATTGCGGTTAAAAATGCTCAAGATGTAAATAGTAATAATATTATATTAATATTATGTTGTACGTCCGAGAATATCACGTAATCTAAACGAAACAAACCGGTAAAAACGCACGTGTAATAAATAAATTAAAAAAATAATAAATAAAAAACTCGACTGAAGGTGAAAGTTTTCGTATTAGAATTTTTCAAGGCAAAAAAATCAACGGAATCAGTTGTGTAGGTATATGGTATATCTATAGGTATATAACACCTAATATCCGAATATGATATTTGGATTTGGAAAATCTAAATAATAATATAAATATATAATACCTACGTCATTGTTGGTACGAGTATACGCCGAATAGTACCTATGAATACATATTATACATACCTATATAAATTATAAAATAATAAATAAATATCTTCTCGAAAATATTTCTAAATCTTTCAAGAAATTAATTTTAAACGTTATAATATTATATTGTATTCGCGACATATTTCATTGTGTCTCAAGCTTTTTTAATAGTCTAATATTATTAAAAAAAGAAAAACACTAAAAAGAAGTAATATACAAGTGTGTATATGTATATAAAATAGTTATGTCAACAAATAAAACATTAAACATAAAAAACATTTCCATTCTCAAACAAATTACATATGCACTATGTACATATACTTATCTGAAAACTAAACAATATAACTATAATAATATTACATGAGAAGGAAATGAAAAACTAAAAAAAAAAAAAAAAAAAACGCTATTTAATAACGTATTATGATATAATTTAAAAATATAGATACTGTTAGATTTTAAATGTTTAATTTTGTAATTAATTGTTAATTAACATTAATTCTATAGTAGCCAATTATTATAGTATAACTGTATAAATATAATATAGTAGGTATGCAAAGTAAACTTAAAAACAACGATAACGTGTTTCTTGGATAATTTTTCGAAAACGAAAGGTTATTTCCTATTTGATTATTTATTTATTTTTAAATTCCTTCTTAATTTTAGATTCTGAGCGAAGCGAAGAATGCATAGGCGAAACTAGACATTTTTATTAGGTCAGGCCAAACAAAATATATAAAAAAAAAAATTAAAAAATTAAAGTAGTTTATAAGGGACGCATAATCGATAATACGGGTAAATCACCACGTAACAAACATTACCGAAATACCTATTGTCGACTAATTTATTATTACGAAAAATTAACTATTGCTTGTTGCTATAATATATTAATATTATAAATAATATAAATATATGTTACGTCTAAATCGTTTAAATCTAATAATATCTAAAACCGATTATACCTCATAACGTCATAACCATTTTTTTTTTCTTTGTGTAGACTGTAGAGTGTGTACAATTTAATTTAAGAATTATATCAAGCGATTCAAGCCCACATATTCGTACACTTCTAATAAGTATGCGCATGAGTGGCATAATAATCTTGCATTCGTATAGTACGTAAACATTTGTTTTTAAACGAAAAATTTCACGAATTTTAGATGTGAAAAATAAATTTTTCAATTTAAAAAAAATATAATATTAGGAATTTTAAAAAAATCACTTAAATATATGCCCAAATAATTATTAAAATATATAATATACATTATAAAAATTTTCAGTCAGTATTGGTCAGGCCATGGCATGACTGGCCTGACCCGTAGTTTTGCCTATGGAAGAATGTATTGGTTTTACAATTATATGTGTGTCTCTTTTATTTTTTAAAAGTATGAAGACACTTTTACTACCCGAAATAATGCTCCGATTTTCACGAATAGAATATGTTTGCGGTTGGAAAGTGGATGTAGTTGGTACTTTATTTAGGTCATGTTTAGAATTTTTCAAAATTGACCCTATATGCGTTAGATTTTTCTAATATTTTGATATGATGTTAAGTAATATGTAAGTAAACTTCAGTACAATTTTCAGATCTCAATGCCCAATATTGCCAATTTTATCAAACATTATATACGTTATAACATTATAACATTAAATATTATATTATATATTTTATTATACATTATATAATATTATATTATTATTTATTCTCGTACATAAAAACGAGAATTTTACTAAATATTCAGTTCTATATTTTGTAGAAAAATTAATATAACGGTTCCAAAATGTTACGACATATATATATATAGTACCTATGTAAACACCAAATAAAATTTTCAAGTCTCTAACTTCAAAATTGTTTGAGTAATGGTGAAATATTGATATTAAATTATATATATATATATATATATATATATATATATTATATGAAATTTTAGTTTTCCTGAAAAATGCCGTTTTTTGGTCATTTTTTGTTCATTTTTCCTATGGCATAGATTCGATTTTGAGAAATTCGAAAAATTATCTTAATAAAGTACCAACTACATCCACTTTTTAATCGGAAAAAAGGAGAAAAAAGAAAAAAAAGACACACATCATTTTAAAACCAATACATTTTTCGCTTCGCTCAAAATTTGAAACTAAGAAATTTAAATTTATTATATATTATTGTAAAATTTTACCTATTCTAATTTTAAATACATTATGTTACCTACTGTATAATAGTTTTAATAATACAATTTTTTTTTAAATATAGTAGGTCACCTTATTATACGAAAAAAAAAACTCAGAAATAGCCATAATTATAATATTTAAAGCATTTTAATAAGTAAAATGTAACGAAGTAGTATAAACAGTTCGACCTTGTTAATTTTTATGATTGTATACAGTTCATAAAATTATAATAAATAATTATGGTCAATTATTAATAACACTAATAATAATAATATAATGCAAAAAGAATAATTTTAATATATTATTTTATTCGTATTCATCCAAAGTTACACGTCAGACACATAATGATAATAGTTATTACATACATATTATAAATAGATGATTAATATAATAAGCTGCATTAAGCTGCGATTGCAAAATAACGTAGGTAATAAAATGTCTTTATAAAATATAATAATGTTATATTATATAAAGGTACATAATATGTGTTGACCGTTATCATGATTTATAAGAAAATATTATGTATTAAATGATTACTATATTCTAATATATCCAATAATTTAACCTAACACTAACTTACTAACTATATACGAGACGTACTTAAACTAAAATTAAATTAACTGTATTAATAATATTATTATTAACTAACGAGAATCGTTGTTATCGTTACCATTATTTTATATTTTATCATATATTTTATTAAAATGTTATTTCAATGAAAAAATCCAGGTTAACGTTTTTTCTTGTTATTTAAAAATCAAACAATTATTACATTCTATACCGAAATGAAATTTATTGGAAATCATTATAATTTATATGTAGGTATACTAAGGTACATACGTGCTGATTATATTATTATGAATTTATACGACAATTTATTCGCTTCGTCGAAACACATTTTTTGTTAGCACGTACCTATTTAATATAGCACATTTCAATAAAATGCTACGCGTATTCCTGTATTGATTTAGTTACGAAATTTACGCCCTGTAATCTGTATAATAATAATATACTTGTACGAATATTCTCAAAATACTTTCACATTATACACGCGTTATAATATAAATAATTATTATTGTTATCAATAAAATAATATAATACAGTAAGTACCTAACAACTAATAAAAACTGAGCGTATCAGCCTGGATACAGCGAGTTAATAACAATACAATATTATAATATTATATATATATATAAGTTCGTGTACCAAACCATTAATAAATATTTAAATATTACAATAATTGTAGATGCTATTTATCGATATATTTTAACATATTATTAAGGTCATTTTAAGTTTTTTCCTAAATCTGTTATCAATAATATTCTAATTTCAAACATTATTGTATTTTATATGTAGGTAATTAAAAACTAACAATCATAATAGTAGTATATTATAATAATATGATCTATACATATTTATAGTTTTCTCGATTCATATAATGTGAGAAGAAAAATAATCTAAAAAGTTTCATTTGTTGGTTTTTAGTCATAAATTGTTGGAATTTCGCATAGTTACATAATATTATATTTTAACACGAAAATGTGTCATTCGTGTTGACCGTTCAATTTTTCCGAATAATGCACAGCAGTATAGTCATTATTATAGATAGGTACCTACTTAAATCATATAAATACCTACATTTCATATATTATTTTTAATGATCTAATAGTAAATAATCTACCGAATAAAATTATGACTTACGTCCTTACACTCGTGACACGTATATCTATTTCGAAACTTCTTTTAATAGTGTTTGAATATCTATATCAAATACACACGCAACATCGTATGAGTTAAATTCCATAAAACTACTAAAACGACTATGTTTCATTGAAAAATTTTCGGACATTTCATGATTTCGAAATATAGTAGGTACTTCATAATAAAACACTAATTTGAAATCGAAATATTCAAAGTATTAATTCAAACTGTACGATTACCCGATTGTACCTAGTTTTCGATTTAAAAATTTTTCTCGATTATTATTATTATTTTATTACAGTGAAA
Organism: Tetraneura akinire; assembly: GCA_021307375.1. Classification (NCBI taxonomy): domain Eukaryota; kingdom Metazoa; phylum Arthropoda; class Insecta; order Hemiptera; family Aphididae; genus Tetraneura; species Tetraneura akinire. The sequence continues at coordinate 3,700,711 of JAIUCT010000025.1, forward strand.
ACTGAAAAAGTATAATTTGTATGAATCCGGAAGTATAAAATGTTCTTATAAAAATGAAATGAAATGTTTTTTTTAAAATAATTCTCAGTATTCACAAAAGTTTTATAAAAAAATATGTATAAATTCAAAGACAATTGTATCATTAAGCCGGGTCCACACCAAACGCGCAAAACGATTTGCAACGTTGCAACCATGTTCGGCGCGTGCTGTGTGGACGTAAGCCGCGCACAAACAAACATGTTCGTGCATGTTGCAAGCTTGTTCGGTGAAAATGGAAAATGCGCGGTGTTCGGCACAAACACACTGACGATAATTGGTTGCAACATACATTTCTACGCGCAGTATAGACACCTGTTGTACGGGCGAGAATGTTGCAGGCGATAAAATGTTGCAGCTACGTCGCAGAAACGTTGCGCGCGGGTGCGCATTTGGTGTGGACCCGGCTTTAAACGAAAACAAACATTTATTTAAATAAAATAACAACTTTCTAAGTTCGTCATTATTTTTATATCCTTACACTTCAAAAACGTGAAAAAACAATGGATAAAAATTTAATCAATAGTAATTTTTGAAAAAATTGATTTAATTATTTTCCAACTTAAAATATAAGATATTATTATGAACAATACGTTTAGATAAACCCGATAAGTTTAATTCAAATCTAATGTCGTCGTTATGAAATCAGTCGATTGGGTTGCAATTATAATAGTAATAATTATAATATATTATCATAACGAGCAATCGCCTATATTTCATAGAATATAATTATTATAAACGATAATAATAAAATAGTAGTATAAAAGAAATGTATAGTTTAATAATTAATAGGTATAATAATTATAATATTATGTTCTATAAACAATAAAAGTGAATAATATCGTCAAAGGAGACTATACGTAATGATTAAAAAAACAAAAACAAATATTACAATAGTTTGGACGCGAGCGTCATGTATTTATTCGAAATAATATTTGAAATTGAGCTAATAAGAATTAAGAAAAGTGAACACCATTGAATAACCAAATCCGAAAGTTATATTATAATGATATGATGACTAATGACTATAAGAGTATAGGATAATAATATACATATAATATTATAATATACTCGTACGTCGTAAGTTCACAACTTAAAACTATTGAAAACTTTTCTTCTCTGAAACTTTCGATTTAGGTCGATTATAACTATAAATGTATAACCCTATTACCAGTTATCATATTATTATAATGTGCCTAACTACAATGAACTACGGTTAAAGCGAAAGGAGGTTTATTTTACCATATAATAAAATGAATCATTATTTCGTAGAATAAAATATTAATATAATATTATATATTATAATTTAAAAAATAACACTTCAACACTTGGTAAACCAATATACGTAATACTAACCACTCGATCGATCACTCAATAATATTACTCTTCTAGAATATATTTAATTTAATTGTATAATATTAATTATATTAAGGACATGAATTACGCGTATAATCAATACAAAACTTAATCATAATACTATAATAATTATTATGATGATGGTCAAAGGAAAATAATCATAATAATAAATTCATTATTATAGGTATCAAAGTTTTTTTATTTTATTATAATTATTATTAATTATGATCAAATGGAAATTTAAGGTTTTATATCATATATTCATATTTATTACTTTATTAGGTATATCATTTTAGGCATACATTTCTAATTCAATTACGTATATTATTATATATATATAATATTTTATAGTATAATTTATTATATTTATAGACACGAAGAATAAAATAATAATCGAATATAAAAGTTTATCTAATAAATAGAATTTCTTATTGTATCTAATTCTAAAGTAAAATAATAAAAAAAAAATTATCTATTTCCGAACGGGTTTATTAGCTATTTACAATCAATAAGTAGGTACTATTGATTTTATAGTTATTCATTTTAGAGTACCTATATAACAAATATTAATATATGCATTATTCAATTAACTTGAAACATTGAAAAATAAGCAATAATAATATTATAATTTATTTTTGAATATATTAAATTATGCGGAAAATTGCATAATTAATGTGAGTATATGTTATGTGTGTGTGTTAGAGTAAACTTGACATTTTTAAGATTTCCATGAATCGAAATTATGGTTTAAATAGTAGAGGTACAATACATAGGAATAACTTTATAGCTCATTTTATATACTTGTATAACGCATATTATTGCAACATGTGGATTTAGAATAAATCACTATTATATATTTTATAGTATTATACTAATTCATATTATTAATACACTAATTTATAATATTGTTATATTATAATACACATAAACTTGATTTTAATAATAGCCATTAAATATTACTATTTTATATGATATCATTTATAATTCGTATTCCTTTAAAGTATTATAAAAATATTTATCATACAAAAATGTTCTTATCTATAAAATATAATACTATACTATTGTAAACCCAACAATAAAATATTATATTGTTTTTATTTCGAAATTATCATTTACCTATCTACACTCGATTGATTATAACAATATTATAAAAAATAAATAATCGTTTTATCATAAGGCAATTTTTTTTAGTAAATAACAAATACGTATATATACTACATAATATAGGTACACATTTATTTCTATACATGCATGTTACAATTCAATTTTATAAAATAAAATTACATAGGAACGAATATTAATTTTATTAAATAATATTGTAAAACGAATAAGCGGAACTTATTTTACTATTTCTTTTAAAAAAAAAAATAATAATAATATAGAAAACCGTACTTATACTGCAATAATATTTTGCAGGTTATCATCACGGTTTAAAATGGTAACTAAAAAATCCAAAAGGACGACAAATAAAGTTCTATATAATATAAATTGTACACACTTACTCGTATTAAATTAATTGTATGTTATACACTCATATATAGCGGTAGTACGTTATTATGATGATGATTATTATAATAAAAAAAAAAAAATAATAATAATAATAATAATATATTGTATAGTCTAAAGGTGTGATGATATAGAGACGAGAAATAAGACATTAGCATTACATGATTAACGAGACGCGCTTATTGCCTAATGAGTAATGATGTTTTCCTCTATACTATCGTTTCGATGTACGTATTGACCAAAATATCGTGTCCGGATATGTTTTTTTTTTTTTAATATTATTAACGCGTATATATTTATATATTATATACACAGTACACATAATATGCGTCTGGTGTGATTAAAAAAAAAAAAAAAAAAAAAAAATGTAAAATATGTGGACGGTTAGATAACCCGCATTGATAACGTTATATAATGTTTGTTTCGTGTTTACGAGTATTCTCGGATCAAAAACGTTCTTCCTATATTATAATAATATAATATTATTATTATACCGACGACGTTCATGCTCCGTTTCCCGTTGGAAAGGTGTGCGGCAAGCGCGCGCTGGTTTCACATAACCTGAACATAATACAATATAATAATATATACCGATTATTATGATTAGGGTTAGTCGTACTTTCAAGTTTTTCTACTTCAATAACGTCCGTATATAAATGATCAAATACATAGAAAAAAAATAAAATAAAATAAAAAATAAAAAATGCTTTAAAACATGGGTTCTCAACCTTTTGAGGTCCACGCCCCCTTTCAAACTATTTTATGAGTTCACGCCTCCCCCCTCACTACTATAAGATTGATGTATGCATAATATTTATAAACTATACATTAATGTTGGTTATTGGATTAATATGAATACAACTTCAATGACGTTTTTTTAATAATAAATGAATTTATTTGCACAAAAAAAAAAAATAGTTTTATAATTTAAAATTAATTTTCACACCCCCCCTGAAATTTTGTCACGCCTCCCTAGAGGGGCGCGCCCCCCCAGGTTGAGAACCCGTGCTTTAAAATGACATTACATTTTTATACTCTTATTAGTTATTATATAACTTTTTAACTGAATATCATAATAAAATGTACGTATATATATATATAATTACACCTAATAATGTATTTTATAAATAAATAACACAATACGAGTACGTTTATATTATTTTAGTATTATAATACGATATGTATCTGTTTATATAGGTACTTGTGTTTGGTTTTTATTTTATAATAAATTATCCACCGCTTTAAAGTTTATGAGATATGACATGGCATAGGCATTTATGTCTTTTTATAGATGCTTGACAAATCTTATTGATATTTTTAAACAAGGTTGAATCGTATTAATTTTTTAAAAAAGTATAATTTAAATTATTTATTTTTATAAATATATGTAAATTTTTTATTAATCTAAATAAATTATATTAATTATTCCTATATTATATAATATTAATACCTACGTTATATATCAGCTATTGGTATACAAGCCTAAGATTATTATGGATGTCTAGGTTATGAATACAGATTGAGGCCTATATTATTAAGCCATAATATTGCAAATAAAGCATACGACTACATAAATTTCTGACTGTAAAGATGGTAACTTAAATTTTTAACTTGGTTGGACTTTAAACATGTAGAAAGTAATTATTTCATGTTTAATAATATTGAAATTTATTAGTTCTGCATCATAATGTGCAGTTTCGTATATTTATATGTTAAAGTTAAATTAAAGTTAAATTTTTTATATTAAAAAAATTGTATATCGAGTATATTTCTTATTTCATTAACATTAAAATATGTTAAGCAATACAGGTATAATCTTTAAATTAATTTTTTTAACATTATTATCATTATTCCTATTCAATTTAATTTTAAATTGTTTTCAATTAGATTTCATTAATTTTATATGATAATAATATTATAAATATTATACGCATATATATTATATAAATTTAATAAAATCGGTCAAAATTATAAGTGTTCAAACTTTGATGTTTGAACTAATTGTAATAATGATAAAGGTTATTATATAATATAGAGTTATAACTTTGAAATAATTACTACTTAAACACGACACACGAGAGTAGATACAGTGTACAAAATACATCGCAACCTAACCTAATCGCATATCCGTATATGCAGTTTATTTTTCTATGTACACGCTATTTTTCTATGTACACGCATTACCTATATAGGTAATAAATAAAATAAAACATAATTTATAAATTTATGTTGATTAAATTTCAATTATTTTGCACAATTTGCTTAAACTAGCTAAATCTATAATAAATAAATATAAATAATAATTACGAAACTAAAATATGTCTATAACGTACCTCCATCTCGGTAAAGGTAAATATTATTTTGTGCATTTTTAACGATACATTTTGTTATATTTGTTTGTCTCATAATTATTATTAATAATGATAATATAAATGATAAATGGATTGTAATTAAAACGTATAACTTATTACTTATATGAACAACTTTTTTTCTAATCACATTTTATATTATAGATTTTGATATGTACAAACGATAATTTAATTACATAAAATGCGTTATTCACATTCATCCTATATTAAAGATTAAAGTGAGTTTGTACGTATTATAAGTTTATAATATAAAATATTTTGGAACGTTATTCTGCGTGTATTTTATTATGTAGGTACAATAAATATAACATTGTCATAACATAATCATATCATATCTCAGTAAAATTAATATTATTACCCACAATGTAATTAAATTATATTTTACTGGCTGACAATTATAAAATACAAGTATTAAATCAAAATATTAAATAATATACCTAGTGCTAGTAATATATTTTTCTTCTCAATCTCAAATAAGAGAAATTGATAATGGCACGATGATTATGAGTAAAAAAATATGAATTATATAAATATATATATATATGTGGTAAAATTTTGAAATCATTATGTTAATTTTTCTACAAAATATAAAACTTTGAATATTTCCTAAAATTCTCGTTTTTATCTATTTAATGTTTGATAAAATAGGCAATTTTGGGTTTTAGGTTTTTTTAACTTACATATTACTTAACATGATACTAAAATATTAGAAAAATTCCACGTCTCAATTTTTGTTTTATAGCAGTTTAAAGTTAAAATTTTTAGTTCAATTGAAAATCTAAGAATACATTTAAGTATAAAAAGTTTATAAAAAGAAAAATTGAATTACATCCTTTAATATAAAATATTTGTTAATGATAATAATATTTTAAAATAATATAATAATTATTTAATGATTAATAACTGAAGAATGGTTGTCATGTTGATGACACTGATTATGCATAAAATATTATGTCGAAGTCCATCATTTAGGTATATCGTATATGCACACACGTAAACGGTGGTGTTTATACAATATTAAAAAAATTAAAGAATGGCCAAACGTTCTTGAACTTAAGAACCATCACGGTCATTCTTTGCAACGTGATTACGACGTAATAATAATATACGAGTATAATACAGATGGACCAACCCAACGTAATGAGCGCGTTTCAAAATCGAATAAATTTACAATAACAATGAAAATAATTATTATAATGAAAAGTGTTCGGAATTTCAAGAAGAAAAAAAATTCACGTGCAAATATATAAATTTATTTACTATACTTATGTATGAACCAACATTATTTCGACCATGTATATATAATTTTCCATGATAACCTGCAGCATTATCAAATAATTTGAACGTATCGCTAATAAGTTTCATGACCGCGGTAATTGACGAGCTCATGTATGAAACATCCGCGAAAATTAATTTTGCCAACGGAAATTAATAATCGTACACATACAAATTTATGTATAGTATAATATAATAATTCATTACAATAGATATTTTAATTTCCATATTATACATTATATATTTTAATGTAATAACTTATAAGCGATTCTCGTGCCAATTTTTATAGGTACGTTGACTACATTTTAATGACAATACAAAAATTTAAAAACTATTTTTATTTAATATATTAAAATTTTACAAAACTCTGCACGACCACCGTGAGATAATCAAACGTTTATTAAACGAGGAATCTTTTAATTTTTCAACTTTCAAGTATATAGCAGCTGTATTTTTAACGACTTTAATTTTATATAAATTTAGTTTTAATATAATGAAATTACATTATAATATAAAGACATATATATATATATATTTTTCTTACCTATTGAACTAATTCAAATAATATTTTTAACTTTTCGAATAAAACACATTTAATCGTAATAATTTTTATTAGATAGGTACGTGTATTTTTTTAAAGATATATTTTCTTTACAGTGGTTTTCCGTTATTTTGATTTACATCAGAAATATAACATGTTACAATATAATTTATTAATTTAGTATGTATTTATACATTTTTTTTTTATACCAGTTGTCCCGGTTCATAGCGTTATAATAATACTGATACCTATATAATACGAGTATTTAATATTATTAAAGATATAATATTAAAAAAGATGAGCTGATACTCCTGCCGCACAGGATACAGGTGTGCGG